>JAMKCH010010499.1:0-101842 GCA_023653785.1 Ophioderma brevispina | reverse complement strand
TCCGCGTATACCGTAGTGCCCATAGGACAATGTGTGTGTGTGTTAATAAATGTAGTTAAACTACATTTGGAGGTGTTTTTGTTCATAACATGAAAAGTAAACATTTTACAGGGGTAATGAGAAAAATACAAAAATTGTTCTGAAGAAGATACCAAAATCTCCATTTCTATGAAGTAGAGAGGGGGGACCAGGTTGTCATTGGGGGAGGGGGGGAGGGGGGATGGGGGGAGGTCATCTACCTTTCAAAATCTTGTCAGCACTATTTGATAGGCCAATCAATCAACCAATCAGCATAGGGGCACTGAGTTCAAAGTGCTGATTGGAACAAAACATCCAGATGATATACATGGCCTTATGCCACTGACCACCATCCACACAACCATGTATACTGTTAGACCAACCACCCCTATTATTAGCTCTAGGCCAAGCGCAATCTCACTACATGTACCAAGCCTGCCCCCACGACTTGAATTGGGCCACCCCAAATGCAAGCATGTCCATTAACTCTCGGGCAGTGGTCACTAGCCTCTTTTCAAACTGCAGCATTGGACACATTGACATTTTTAAGTTCATGCATTCAAATGCATGCCTGTGTGCATGAGTTTTAATAGGGGTTTGAACCATATTTTTTACAACAAAATGCATTTTTTTTTTATCTAGGAGGAGAAACTGCAAAACACACTATGTAGTGTATGTGGAAAGCAAGCTGAAGTACATTGTGTAAACTGCAGTAAGCATCTGTGTCAGCAGTGCCAGACACACCATAACACTTTCATCAAGGATCACAGGGTCGTCACAGTCGAAGAACTACAGTCTGGACTTGTGACAGAGGAAAGAAGGTGCTGTGAAATACATGATGAACAGGTAAGGTACTACTGTGAGACTGAAGAAAAACAGGTGTGCATGGACTGCATCAGTCTCAAGACCTGCCCAATTGAACATGAGCGAGTTACCTTGAAGGAGGCTGCCAAGAAACACAACTCCTTAATCAGTGATCTGGTGAGGAAATGTAATGACAATAAAGTGAAGCTTCCAAGCTGCAGTTGAGAAGACAATTGGTATTACAAAATCTGGACAAATCCTATGCAACAATCAAAGATTTGTCTCAAAGAATGAAAGGAGGAGTATGTGCAAATGTACAAGGTAGTTCAGAAACAAAGTGATGAAAATTGACAAGCTAAAGGGAGCTCGGGTAACAGAAATTAAAGAAAAGCAAGCAGCAATTCAATCAAATATAAATGAAATTGAAGAAGTTGTGATCATGAGTCAAAGGTAAATCAGCCAAGGTCTGGTATTTACTAACACAGAGGTGTTCCACTTTACAAAAGAAATAAGGCTCTCTATAACACAACCAGTAGAAGCTGACAGTACACTAGGTTCTCCCACATTTAAAGGGCAGACATGTGATCCCTCTCTTGGCCACCTGTTGCAAAGGGAGAGATGGAAGCTTTGCCATCAATTCCCTACAACAGGATGACTAAACTGAAGCAGTTACAAGAGTCATGAGGAAATATTGCTGTTGCCAGCTTTAAGGAAAGGCATGAGGTATAGACCAGAGATGGGAAAGCTAAAGTGTCCTTTCTGGGTCATCGAGCTCAAAGCACAGGCTATCAGTTTCAATGATACAATGGTACATTGTTTCCAATGGAATGATTGATAAGGCAGAGAGTTCTACGACGGGGAAAGGGGAAAATAATCATATTAAGAGCCTGTATGTGAGTAACAGAAATTATCTAACTTAAATTCATCCTGTAGCATGGACTGGCCGTATTATTGTAGGGCTGGGGAAAGAATACATATAGATCCCACTCTCCCTTGTCACGCACAGATGGCTCTCTCATCTCAAAGTTCGCTACACAATCCCAGCTTTACGCCTTGCTGTTACAACAAACGAGGAGATAGTTGCTCCTTTCGTAATCCAACTTCTTTGAAGTTAATGGATTATTGTGGCCTCCCATGTTGAGAGAAATTCACCCTTCCTCCACAAACAAAACAAATGGCTCCGGTTTTCTTGCTGCACAAAAGGGGAGCATTTGTGAGAATCAAGTGAAATGGTCCTACAGGTATATACAGGACACACCAAAAGGGGACTACTTGGATTGTGTAACAACAGCGGTCAGGGACCCAAGAGGTATAGCACTGTCAGAGGATGGAATAGAATGTTTGTGGTAGAGCGCCACAGATGTCTGGTTAAAATTTTCCATCGCGAGTAATACTATGTGTGTAACTTTCATTGCTGAAATTACACACACAAAGACGTTATATTATAAGGCAATAATTTTATGTGTAAGTGACACACGCCCTGACTTTTTTCTCTGATGTGAGATGTTTGATACTTAAGGTTTTTTTGTAACAAACTAAACTCCCTCCACGTGGTACTGTAGATGTTCGTAATCTACACTGCTTGATTTCTAAGTAAAAATCGAGAAACCTGATCCTCATAAATTAAGACAACAGATTTTACAGAAGTTTACTTTTTGAAGTGGTGCAAAGAAATGCATCTTGGACAGACACTGTTTTGGTGTCGTGGATGAAATGCTACCAAAATAGCCGATGCCTACAACTTATAATTTTTTACCTTCCATTAGCAAGTTCACTTATTGCTCCATCATGATGTACCAAAATTTTGTTGAAAACCCAACTTACATGTGGGAAACAGGCTCAAACATGTGGTTGTTATCACGGATGGGCACAATTCTTTCCCAAACAGCGTCCGTCCATGTCAGACATTTTTCTAATTTTTAACAGCTAAATTTTGCTCTAAATGGACGGTGCTCTTCAATATAATGATGCTGCATATAATAATGCAAATATTTTAAATTCACCTCTTTTTGGTAATTACTACTTCCAAACTGTTTAGGGGCCTGGCCAGCTGGTCACGAAAGTTTGAAAGGACTTGAGTAAAAACCTAGAAATTTTTTAAATGTTGTCTTTTTTAAATGTTGTCTTTGGTCGAAATAAGGGTAACCCTTTGTGTTGAACCAGTAAAGAAAACCAATCCTGATGTCAAGGTAGTTAAAGAAATTACTTCAGAATATAAGAAATCTATTTTTTCAATACCATTCTAAATTTAGATGGATGAGGCTCTCTTACCCAATTTAAAGGAACAAAATAATTTTGCAGCAGATGAGTGTATAAAATGTGGTATCATTAAAAGCTAATTGTTTTTAAATTGTGAACTTCTTAACATAAATTTAATGTTATGACTGCAGCAATGCAGTCATAACTGTGCTGTGCTTTCCACAGATTCAAAAATCTGTGCTTTCCACTTACCAACCATCACGTTCACTCCGTTCATTATCTGAAAAGTTATTGAAACTTCCACGGGTCAACCTTAAATCAGCTGGTGAACGCTCATTTAATTTCACTGCGTCAGCTGTTTGGAATTCACTTCCAAACAGCATTCGCAGTATCCCCAAATTCCAAGACTTCAAACGTCAGCTTAAAACTCACCTTTTTCGTCAAGCCTTTCATGGCTCATAGCTGTTTTGTTTGATTTGTATGTGTTGACTGTTATGGCGCTCTGAGTTCTCTTGAAGATTTTGCGCCTTATAAGAACTATTTATTATTATTATTATTATGCATTCTGGGAAATACACAAATAGTCAATTGATGAGGAAAAGGGAACATAATCCAAAGCCCATAGGTTATACACCACTTACTCAATTATACACAGTAGTCTATGGAAAATATGGCAACTTTGAGCATGTTTCTTTCACATTTAAACTCCTCACAGAGGAAATACAACAATATCACACCAAAGTATAAGCAAAAATCACCAAATAGCCAAATTTTCAAGATATGGTGACCAGAATTTTTTTAGTTATGAGTCGCTAAACTCGCACCACATCAGACTGCCCAGCACAAGATCCTCTAGAGTCGCTACATATCAGCTACAATCTTGGACCAAAGTGTTGGCACACTTTTCTTACCGTAAAATCGTCTCCTCTCCCCCGGAACAAAATTGAAACCTGAAATTGTGTTACAGCGTGCCTAACAATACTCAACATTGATTGGTGGGGAAGGGGGAGGATTTAGGGATTGGCAAAAGCTTCAAGCTTGCTACAAAAAAAAGTTCATTTCGAACCTTCAAAAATGGTCGAATTATGTCAATGTAAAAGAGCAAACTTCCACAAGGTGTGCCAACTTCTTTTGACCAAGATTGTAGTAGTGGGCAAATCGATGTGAAATGGATGGGCACGGAGTAAACTACCTCAAATTTATTGTCCAAATGCCATTTACTTCCAGAAAACATACCAGTCTACCATGTCAATCATGAAACTGCATTGCTTTCTTAATATAACTAGTGCATTTTCAGACATTTTAAGGGAATTTTATCAAGTTGCCAAGCAAGAAATATGTTCACTTAATTTTTTTTATTCTTATAGCAGCCAGGTTAGTGGTGTATAACCAAGAGACTGACAACTCTTCAAATCAGACTCTTCACTTGCTCTAAAGCTCTCTTTATCAAAACAAAAACACATACAAAACAATAAGGCTTTTCACACTGAGCCGGTGATGG
This sequence comes from Ophioderma brevispina, assembly GCA_023653785.1. Taxonomy (NCBI): domain Eukaryota; kingdom Metazoa; phylum Echinodermata; class Ophiuroidea; order Amphilepidida; family Ophiodermatidae; genus Ophioderma; species Ophioderma brevispina. The sequence continues at coordinate 97,320 of JAMKCH010010499.1, read as the reverse complement.
ATCCACTTTTGCATTCGATCGCCATCAGTAGGCATCAAACCAGCCACCAATTTCATTATGATACTTTGCTAACTCTGACACACTTTGCTGTTGTGCTTCCTCAAATAACAGCACACGCGCGTCTGCTAAATGCACTTATGTAAGAGACTATTCGCCATGTTGAATTTCCTTCATTCAGTCCGTTCAATTTCACGATGGAAACGCGATTTCTGTGCAGAAACAAACCAAGGTGACAAGTCATATCACTTTAAAGATGGCCATGTACGTCAGCATTAAAAAGGTCAAGCAATGTCTCGGAAAGAAGTATTTCGTGAAAGCAGCAGCTCATTAAATCCTTCCTTTGGAAAGCTTTTGCATCGTAACTAAGGAGTTATTGCGCATGCGTCTCTAGTATTCAGAAAACGGCTGCACTAGTCTTCAAAAACGGCGATCGATCACCTGCTCAGTGTGAAAAGCCTTAATATGTAAATAGGAAGTCCGAGAAGTGGTAAAATAATTCTAGTGTTAATTAACAAGTTTTTAAGTTTTTGGGTTGATGTCAAATTAACAAGGATTTGTCACAAGAGCTTGTAAAATGAAGACAATGCAATAAAAATGATGGTATAGAAAGTACCAAGTTGTGTGGTGTTACAATTAGAATTTGTATGTTGTACAAGATGGATATGATTTTTTACACAGTGTTCCCTCAATTAAAAAATACCACTTGATTAAAGGTTAATGTCTGCATAAACATACCAAAAAAAGTAAGTCCCCACACCTGAAATGTGTCCATCAAGGTCAAACAATACATCGCATTATACATTATAGGGTATACTTGGAAGCGGTGTTTATTTATGCGTATTTTGGCACCTCATTTGTGACGATCAACTGACTATTCTTGAAGTTATACTCACTTGACCAACCCCCCCCAGGATTTAAAAGTTGCAGTAAACCCTATAAAGAAAGAGAATTGGTCATGCAGAGAAGAAGTGGATTGCACTGATTTCCATCTGTAAACAGGGTTTATCAATAGGGTTTAGTGCAACTTTTAAATCCAGGGGTGGGCCCAGTCAATTAAGTGGGCTTAACTTCAACAATACTCAGTCAATTGCCACAAATCAGGTGTCAAAATATGTGTAAATATACACCGCTTCCAATTATACCCACTAATGTATAATATGATGTATCGTTTGAACTTGAGAGACAAATTTTAGGGGTGGGGAGTTACTTTTTTTGGTGCATTAATTTTTTAGCCTCTTTTGGCAAAAATCAATGCAAGCATGCTCAGTTTGAAGTCGCCCCGCAGGAGGCATGCCATTATGAGTCTTGTTAAACTGATGCAAGTGCACTGATTTTTGCAACTGCTTTGTGAGCATCTACAACTGGATCCCAGACTCCAATGCTCTGTCAGATTCCATGACTTAGCTGTTGTAGTTCCTTTTTTCAACCAAGGTAGCCACCAGAGCATTTAACAATGCTCTTCCACAACACATCCCAATATGAATATGGCTTAAAAACCTCTCGGCTGGGAGCAATTTCAAAATTGACCCTGTGGCCCTTGGAAATGAAGCGTAAGGTCATTCTCCATCAAACTCAATGTTGGGACCATGAAAAAAAAAAAGTTTCAAGATCCCAACACTAGTCGTTCATGAGATATCATGCTCAAGAATGCAATTGTAAAATTGATCCTGTGTCTTGGAAATGAGGTCAAATTCAATTCAATGTAAAACTCTATGGAGGTCATCTTCCAAACAAGTTTCTTGATCATAGCATATGTGGTTCTTGAGATCACACGCACAAGAAACATACACATAAACAGACACTTACAGACAGGTGCACGCGCACACACACGATCACAACAATACCCCTGGCCATTAAAGCGGCACTGGCAGATTTTCACAAAATATGAAATTTCTTCAATTTGTTCTCAAATGATAGTCTAGGCCATTGGAAGAACAGAGATATATTTTACACATAAAAATAACATACCCCAAAACAGATAGGGACATTGATATGAGGATAAAGACATCCAGGTAATCTGTAGGCCAACTTTTAAGTTTGCCATAACTTTAATCAACAAATGTGTATATTACATAAATATTTTTGACTCGTACTCACTGATATTAAAACCACAAAGTTATAGACCGGTCAAACAGTGTGCATAGCGTGGGAAACATGCATACGGCGTGCGTGTTCTTGTGTTAAACGCCATTTTTGTCGTCTGCTGAATTTAACGTCGCCGGCGACGTTAAATTATAAAATCGTTCTGTTTACCCATAAGGAAGCAGTTTTAGTTAGTTATACCAAAGTTTTAAATCCGGTTTTGTCCCCGTTAACGAGGGTGGCCGGATACACCTCACTCAGCAATACTGCTGTGTGAGGCTTTATTGGAGCAAAAGATAATTGACCGGTTGCCCTTTCTGACGTCAATCCACAGTTTTCGGCGGTGGGCCTAGCCTTTGGGCAACCACGCCCACCACGCAAGGTAGCATGCGCTGGATGGCCGCCATTAGCTCTCCAGAGCTGACGCCCTTGTAGGTAGATCTTCTATTTCATTCTACCAGGGTAAACCAGCTACCCTCCTCATCAGAAATCCAATGGGGGTGACGGTTTAGCCGCCGACAACTCGGCCCTGGGACAGGTAGTAGATTTGGTCTTAATTATTTCGGGTGAGGGCTTTTGTATATAAAAGCTTTACAACCATGCAAAAATACCGATTTTGAAAAATCTTGAGGGCGCACTATTTTTCAAATGTGCCAGTGTCTCTTTAAATCTCATGCTATTCTTGACCAATCTCTTACCTTAGGGTGGTCTTCAGGTATATGCTGCTTAGCATACTGAGCTAGTTTCACCATCTCAGGGTCGGCCTTCTGCTGGTCGTAACTATTTGTCATGTTCACAAATGTAGACACAATTGGATAGAGCACAGTCTGGTCGCCTGTCTGCATTGACAAATAATATACAGCAATCATGGTCATTTCAAAACTGCTTTGAGTGTTTTTAATTAACCAAATAATGATTATCAGCTATGGTGCCCTGGATAGATTTTGTTCAAAATTACTGGGGTGACAGAAACAGGCAGAGCAAATTCTCATTTTTTTTCTGAAAAGGTATTTAAAGGCACTATCAGAGATTTGTTAAATCGGAAAATCAATAAAAATCATCAAAAATCAGATGTTTGCATATTTGATTTCGGGCCAAAATCTCACATTAGCTTGTTGCACTCGCGCGACGATATAGCCAGCATCACACAAGACTCTGTCATAAAGGTATACCTACCTGAGCTAATTGCACAATAGCTTTGAGGGCCTTTGAATCATTGGCCAATTCCTCTTTCACATCACCGTCCAAGGACAGATACGCCAAACCTTCCGCTGCCCACTTCTTCAAGTCATGATCTTTTCTTCTCATTTTTCAAAAACCTATTGAGAACACAAACAAATACAACAATGAGGAGAATGCATCACCTTTTACAACCAGCAAGTCATATATACTCTGTTCAAGAGTGATGTCATGACGCGACTCTGTGTTTGCTCTAGCGTTTTGATTTGTGTACATAAATGCTGCACTTCCGAGAAAGCTGCCGCGCGCAGTGACCATGCCAGGAAAATGTGGGGAATACAGGAACCATATTCCTGGGAAATTTCTTTATTTGAAGGGAAATTTTTGTCCTTTAATAAAGAAATACATAAGAATTGAAGGAAATTTTTCAATATTGCAGGAAAATTTTGATTGTACGCTAGGGAAATTTTGCATTTTTTCCAGCCCTGGCAGTTAAGTCACCCTCAAACTTGAAATCAAACAGAGTAAAGGGAATATCCTGATATAGTGCTACAATATAAAATAAGGCAGCTATTTGATAGTAACATTATATGAGTGTCCACAAATAGCTGCCTTATGCTTTATACCATAAAGGGCTTATCAAGATATTGCCATCATCTCTTTAATGAGTATTGAGTATACCTTCAATTTGCTTTTTTAAGAAAACTAATAGTTGCACTGATACAAAAGTACATAGGCAGGATTCAATACGAATAATCAATTACTTTTAAACATGAAAAACTTTCACTTCTGAATGACCTTTGACCCCATATGACCTCATTTTGAATTTTTAAATGTTTGCCCGATATACAAGATTACTTTTGGCCAATTTGGATAAAGATATAAAAAATATGCAAATGAGCTCATCATAATGATAAATATGCAAATAATGTCAAATGGTACCAAAGAACTCTATAATTATGTTCTATCATTGTATTATGTATGAAGTTAGTCAATGCATACAAGAGTATGAGGCCAATTAAGTGCAGGGTTAACATTTTTAACACACCCATGCACGTACGCATGCACAACACACACACAGACACACACACACACAGAAATATGACATACATGTACTACCAAAGTAATCCCTGTGTATTGATCTGCAAGCATGACATAACAACTTAAGTATTTTTGGAACTTTTTTCGGTCACCTTATATCTTTTGTGGTACCTTTAAAGGTGCTTGTTTGTGTATGTGTTATCTACGTGGTATGAGAGCCTGACACTTGTATACACAGGCCACCAGGTACAGTAGGAAACAAACTTGTGGTTTTGATGCTTGACGCGATAATGCATAGTGCAATGTCCTATTCATTATTATGTTAACATTGATGGTTAACCATTAAAATGGCAGTTTTTTGTCAGTATCTTGAGAACGGAATGGATTTGAAAGCTGAAATTTCAGGAAGATAATAAGAAAAATACGGCCTTTCATCTGATATCAAAATTGATACTTCTTCCGGTTAAATCAGGGGGGGTCCCAAAGACGACCGGAACACACACTTTTAATTGGAAAGACTTACTTCCTAGCCTCCTTTGACAGCATCACAGTAGACCCCTCAGCAAATGGCTTCACACTGTTGTCAGTGCCACCAGACGAGCCAATCTTGCACAAGCCGACAAGCGCCCTCACTCGTATGTGGTCATTACCCGATTCGTACAAAGTCTTCATGATGTCTATGCCTGCTGCTAACACTCCTGTACACTTGTCTTTTTTACTAGCAGAGTTGATGATGGTTTCCAAGGCGATTTTCTGAATAAAAAATTGATGATCAAACACAAGCAGAAATTAGCAAAAGATGATTGAAAGTTGCCAAATTACCAAATTGGGAAAATTACATTTTCTTGTGTGTTTGTTGTATTTTTGTTTTCGCTGTCAACTGATCTTACATGATCATCAAATATATAGTAAGACTACATTGGGCCAATGTTGAGCCAATGTTATTGGACAAATACAGTGTTGCCAACACCATGCTTTATCCACCCAATTGGGCTACTTTTGAACAACAAGTAGTACTCAGGTGCTGATGTTTAGCAGGATTTTTTGTCCCATAGAAACCAATGGTTAACCCTCTATCTGATAATCTGGGCTAGCTTCAGTGGTTTCATTGTTTTAGCGCAGTGAAGCTGAACCATTGTTAAAGCTAGCGAGACAATTACAATTCTTGCCGGAATTTGCCCTTGATTTCTAGACATAGGCCGGCAGGGGTGTAAAAAATGCAAAGTTTCCCGGGAATCAAATGGCTGCAAAGCAGCCATTCCCGCCGCTCATGCGGCGGGATCACGCGGCGGGAGGGGGATGTCTGAGGGGGGGATGTGCCCCCTTAGAAGTTTAAGATTTTTGCAAAATCACAGCGTAATCGGCGCTATTTGGTGCAACATTTTTACACTTTTTGAGCGTATAAGAAGCTTAACATTTTCTGGTTAGAGGCCACAAAAGTACCGTAGTTTTATTCCAGAATTCCTGTAAAATCGCCGCGAACCCAATTCACCTATAAGGTTCGCACTCAACATTTGCGAGAACCAAAGCAGGTTCACACAGTGTTTTCAAGTGCTAAAACAAAAGTTGTATTTTACTTTACCTACTCCAACTAACACAAGTTTTCTAGTGCCTTCCAACTCCCTTTGACAATGTTTGACACTGGCATCTTTGGTCAATTTTAATTACAAATTGATACAAAGCTTTTTTCGGCCGCATCCTAAAATTATATGGACTTTCTCATTATTTCTCAGGGATGAAAACATTTAACTATTTTAATCGCATATGAATTAAAATCAAAAGAGGCCTAGTAAAATGAGCTTAAGTACAAGAGATAAGGTAAATTGAAAAATAACAAAATGATTGCCGCAAGCTAAAACTTTAAATTACCTGTCAGCATTTAAAGAAGCTAACAAACCCCTTTCGTCCTTTATTCAACGCCTAGTCGGCGGCAAACACAAAGCAATGCAAACCGAATGAGGTCAGTGGGCGTGAAATCCACAAAACAAACGCAATGTTCTCTTTGAATTTCTTTTTGGACATGGAATAAAGACGAGTCAGTTTTATTTGCTGAGAACGATAACCTGTTCGTATCCTCCGAGTAAATACTGGTCCACTGTGCAACCATGGACAATTTTCTACCTCTATGACTCAAAGTATGACTTCCGAACAGAATGTAACCAAAGCAGAAAAGCATGTGGACGCCATTTTCCCAAGAGTAGAGATCAGTGGGGATTCCCCAGGGCCGGGGTTTCCCATTTTGCTTGGCAAGGATTTCCAACCACGTGCATTGAAGTTGTTGTTTTTTCTAAGAATTTTGCCTCCAAATTTTGACTCCTTACTCTGATTTTATTATGAAAATTATTTCTATATATATTTTAAGGTTATTTTAATTTTTTACTTGATGTTTGTTTACACTTAGTGTTATTAATTAGTTTTAATAGTTAATGATCTTGACAGAGGTTGAAGTGAAACCTGTCAATCATCAAAATGTTTTTCTAATGTTTGCCGCTCTGTTTACATTACATTGTGTCAAAAATAAATGGAAAGGGGGTTTCCAACTTGCTGAACGATAGCGTCAACACATAATTAGACCTCCCTTACCCGCCTGTTGTTCATGCTTGAACACTGCGTCGGAACGTCAACAAAAGGATAATCCAAGTAGAATTTACAATGTCGTGTTTGTATATTATATAAGCTTCTAACTTGGTTAAATTTACAGTCCAGTTATAGTGAATGAGCCTTGGGATTTCCCGTCGAGTAGTCTAGTTTCCCAGGGAATGATATTACCACATGACACGCAAACACGTTTTCCCCGGCTGTGGTAGGCCTGTAATTCACAAAAGCCGGGTTTAACTTTACCCAAGTGTGTAATTTTAACCCCTGGGTTAAATATCCCATAGAGAATACCATGAATTTAACCATGATCATGGGTTAAACCCTGTATTTTAACCCTGGATTAAACTTTAAACCCAACTTTTGTCGACTACAAGGCCTCTATCCGCCTTTCTAGGCTGTTTTTCAACGAAATGTGACCCAATATCGCGCTGGTCTGCCACAAAAAGTGGTGTTTGGCGGCATGTGAACAAAAACTGACAATTTCTAAACCACTAAATTCCCTGGTGTTGCATGGCCGATGAATTGTCACAACAGGTCCATGTAAAGGCTAAAGTAACAATTTTCACTACTTTTTGCCCTCAGGTGCTGTGCCTAACTGAATTGTTTTTGGCAACACTGGACCACATGCACTGTTCCTATATTGGCCTCAGGTCCATTTTGGGTCATGTCATTTTGTCCAGCGAAGTCATGTTGGCACAATTATTTGAAATTGGTGAGGACTGGCCATTTGAATAACCAATGTTTATCAACAAATATTTGCCCATGTTGGCACAACAACTGGGCACAATGTACATTGCCTATGATCCACTGCTGGTCCCACAGAGCTGCGACCACATAAAAAAATGTGAACCCAACATAACTTTTAATTTTGCCTCAACATCAAGCATGCGATGTTGATACCAACGTCAGCATTTCAATCATGCCACCTTTAATCACATGCATTGCTAGACTGAGCTGTGTTCCTCAACATGCAAAAAGAGCACTATCCATTGTCTTTTCGGCAGCTGTAATTCTCACAATTTTCAAGGCGTATTCTGTGATTTTAAAATCAGATTTTTTTTTCACTAAATCCGTGAGAAATGCTTCCAAAAATGTCAGCTCATTGCCCAACCATGCATTTTGCTGTTAATATCACACATTTTTCTCAGAGTGCCTTGTAGTTCAATGTGCTGTAATTTTTGTAGCAGGAACATACCAAAGTTTAAATTTCAAACTCGGAACACGATACCACTCAACCCATAGTCTTGCAATTTTGATTGGGGAAGAAAAATTGGATTCCCACCAAATCTGGCCCTTTTTAACCATGTTGCCCAGCGGGTAAGGACCGTTTTTTTCTTCACTGACCTGGGAACTTGTCCCCTGGGAACGACCAGATGCTACTTCTGGCCTGCTGCCCCCAAATAAGTTTTTACTCCTTTCCCCCCCCCTGACTTTGGGTCACTTTTGGCCCTGAAATCGCTTCATGGTTTTCTTGTTTTAGCGGCATAAGCTGTAACCATGCTAAAGCTAGCAAGTTATAAGTTACTAGCGGTTGCCCTCGCTTCGCGCGTGCAACCGCTAGCTGATTTGAATGGGAGCGGTCACTAAACGGGTTGATCCCCTTCACATAACGCAAAACTTCGGAGACATTATTTTCTCCAGCCTTCTCCCTTATTTGCCTTTTGTATTCCTCAAATGTGTTAGGTCAGGAGCTTCAAGTATTTTGGCCCTATGTCACATAGCTATGAAGCCGTCAGGTGAACAATTTGCTACAAAAAAGGTCACATTTGAAGAAAAATGGCAACATTTTCACGGATTTAATCTCTGCGTATGGCTAGCTATGGTCCCTTTTTTTCGGCAAAAACACTATAGCCCTACTTTCCAGATTCTCGGAGGCACGACTCGCTGCTGTCCCTACCCAAACCAACTTGATACTCACCCCAGGCAAATATCATTTTTGTCATATAATTCTTTCCATTTTTACTTGTATATTGAAAATTATGTTATTATTCATAATAAAGTGTAGTAGTTTGCTTTTTTGCCAAATTCAGCCAAATACTGTAGTTTTCTAATTATTCCTACAGTATTCTGGGCTGTAAATGGCTGTACTATTTTACAGTGTGTGAGTAACCACATTATGCTAATTGTGCATTTTATACACCATGCATGTACACCGCATTTCACGTTACTGTCACCCTTGTAAAACAATAAGTAAAAATGTTGGCAGCCTATTTGCAAGAACCTGAAATAAAAATGCTTAAAAATCAACTAAGATTTTTTTTCCTGCTGGTGTTGTTCTGTTGGTTGTCTTTATTTTGCAGAACCTTTTGAGTAAAATCTGACCAAAATGAAACTCAGGCCCCTTTTCACCCAATACATAACTTCGGTCATGACAGATAGGATTACGTACACTCTCCATGTTTGAACTGTTTGAACCCCCCCCCCCCCCCCCCCGGTTTTTTGAAACATTTCAGTTCAGCCTTCATGACTATCGTGAATAAGCTCCTATTACTTTGTTTGTGACATCGTGTTTGTATTTTATGCAGACTTTCATGCCACATATTGACACAAAGAAATTGAATTTGCATAACCAGTAATCGCGAAGTACCCAATTTTGCTGTAGTAATTAGGGTACACCAGTACCACCATGACATTTACTGACTAGCTCCCCCACCGATCAGCCTGCACGCGTAAATTCTTGATGAAACAAAGGTCACAATTTTTTGCAGCAATTCATTCATTGCATCATAAGGAAATCTCCAAATTGACATAACATACGTACCTCAATAAATCTGAGCTGTTTTGCATAAGTTCCGGCCTTCTTGTTCTCGTTTCATCACCGAATTAAATAATTTTTACATTTAAATACACAAAGGGTCAGCACTCACTGCGAGCAATGTCCTAATTAAAGCCACGGAACATGAATAATAACTACGTACCCGGACAAGGTACCCTCATTTTTAATTAACTTTACGTATTTACTCTTTGTCACCCACCGTAATTCAATACGCGTTAACTACTGTTTTACAACACTTTTTTTGGCAATTTCAATTAAATTATCATCTTCAGCAGTTTGAACAATGTTGAATACATACACCCCGAGCAATCGCAAGTCCGATGGGAATTGAATCACCTGAATCAGACGGTACACATTCTAACTTGGCGTCCAACATGGCGACCTCCTGGTGGACAATGTCAGCCTCCAGGGAAAATACAACATGGTGTAAGGGTTCGCTCTTTATAGTATAGATCACACCAAAATGGCTCACCTCTAGGCTGTTTTCAGTGAAACTGTACGGCTGGTCTGCCCACACAAGTATGCTGGCAGGAGGTCACTGGAGGCCAAATCTTTACCACTTTGTGTTAAGGCCCAGGAAATTGCCTAGCACCCAGTAAAGGGTTTATATCTATATTAGTAAAGCAGTTATCTATAGTCTATCAAATTCAACACAAGCTTACCTGGTGTAAGGTTTCTTTACTTGCTGCCATGGCAACCCATGACTTGCATGACCCTTCTCTTTTGATTGAGAAGGTCATTGCCTACTTCACGGGTCCTTGCAGTAAGGCCCAATATGGCTGTTAAGGCCTCCATGTTGCTCTCCATTGTGTTGGTACCAAATTTTTGACTGAAAAGTTGTAAACAAGTCAGAGTAAAAAGCACGAATTAAAAAAAATAAGCTTATTAAGAATGGTGACAGTCAACATATATCACAAATTTCATCACTTTAAAGTGACATGAGATTTTTGAGGAAACTAAATTGTCTCTCAAATTTCACTGGATCGGTTGTAGACCACCTACCGAGAACGTTTCGAAGGTTTTATGGACAAACAGGTACAAAAAAACCGCAAACCTTGTTTTGAACTTGCCTGCTATCGTATCGTTCCCCAAAAACATGCTTTGAGTTCTGTCGTGCACACACACCTATCTAAATCATCATCTTATTATATAAAAAAAAACGATTGATTGAACTCAATCCAATTGGGCTCTATTTCTTATATCACTCTGGTTCATCCATTGAGAGCAAGATAGCTGAGAGACAGCTGGCTATGAAAACTTGAGCTCCAAAAGTTGGTTCATGAAAGTGTGTAAAACCCTTAATAAATATGATCTACCAAGTGCTCATGACTTGCTAAAAACCCCGCCAACAAAAACAAACTGGAAGAATCAAATCAATTCAGCAGTGTTAAGCTACTGGAATAACAAGCTGAAGAAGGATGCAATTTCAAAAACATCCCTGAAATATCTCAATGTTGAATACTGCAGAATAGGGTTAACTCATCCAACTTGGGATACTGTCGAACTAAACCAACAAGATGTGTATAGAGCCTCTGTCAAGACTAAGCTTCTTACTGGAACATACAACCTTCAAGGAAACCGTGCAAAATTTAATCAATTTAATATTGATCCAACCTGCCTGCTGTGTGGTGAGGAGCCTGAAATGAGAGAGCATTTTCTTGTGTGCTGCTCAGCACTTCACAAACAGAGAGACCCTTTTATAAAGCAATTGGAAGCAGAATGCGAAAACCTGCAGCCTGGGTGTTTATTGCTGAGTCAACGGTGTCACTTACCCATCTTATCCTTGACCCCACCCACTTCACCTGCTATCCCAACATGCATGTCATCACTGAACCAATCACCAGGAAATTAGTGTACAGGTTGCACGTAACACGCTCTGCAATCATTGCTTCACTGCCAACTTAACTTTACACTCACTACTGATTGTGACTTTTTACAGATTAATTCTGGTGCTCCTAATACAAAGGAGGGATCTACGTCAACCAACCAACCGATGGCGTATTCGGCTTATTCACTTCAGGTGGTAAGCATTCCTAATATGTAAAAAGCCGGGGTTCGACAAAAATCTCCTCATGTCTCTTTAATTTGAATTATTCAGAAAACATCCTGAATAATCCAAGAAAACCTCTACAAGAAGCTTACTTTCTCAAATTAGGTCCTTGCCCACTGGAACAGAACTGGGACAGCCAAGGGTAATCATCTTGCTCTTTTTGAAAGTGACTGATGTGCATCTACAGCTATGACACTCTGTACATGGTACTGACAGCTTAATTATGTCCCCTTCAAAGGACTGGGGTATGATCATGATTAGTTAGCCCAAGTTCGACTGAAGTCCTATGTGGGCAATTCCACCATTATGGACATTGCATTTTGAAGTTGCTTTGCAACTTTAAAGGTGCATTTCCTGATATTAACTCCTTAATTCTTATTTATGGTTTACAAGATATCCTAAAAAAAGTTAATTTCTAAAATTTCAGTTGATTCTGACTGTGCGTTTTGATGTTATGAGCAAATGTTTGTAATGTATCACAGTGCCCCATAGGCCATTGTGTTATATAATTTATATCAGTTTACGGACGGAAAATACAAAATTGCAATTTCTTCCAGAGTAGATTGGATTTGCACATAAGATCAGGCACACATATTACACTCAGGCCAATGGTTCAGATGATATAAAAATCTTAACTTTTTGAGGTAAGTTGGGGGACGAGGCAGTGGATCACAAATGCCCCTTTTAAAAAAACATTTTCTACTATACGTATTAACCCAGTCACTCCCTGCCTTTCATCATGTATGCATTTCAACAGCTGGAGCTCCTGTCCTCCTACAATATACTTAGAAATTTGGGCAAATATGGGCAAATGTTGACCTTTTATGTGTATTGTTGACCAATTTTTATGTTCCCCTGTCAGACCCTGGGAGGACCATCAGGAGATCAATGACATGGTTGCTAAGGGCTTCTGCCATTTTACAATATACCTAGATTTGGCTACCATAGCTAGTCTAGAAAACAAAATAGGCCAAATGTTTACCTTTTGGTACAATGTGGAGACACAGACATCCATACATCCAAACAGACACAAAGACATCACAATTTCATCAATCAACATCTCAAAACAGAAATACTAGAATTTACATTTTTTTCAACAGTAAATTGGACAAATAAAGCCTATATTTAGCTCAGTTCTTTTAACAATATCACACAGGGTTTTTTTGTCATCTTATTTCCTCTGTACCAGCACGTTTCATCTCGGGTAATAATCAGAAAGTTTATGTCCAGCAGTATTAATGTACATGGGCAGAACTACAGAAATCCCCATAGTCACATCTTGTCACAACGGAAATATGGAAACCACTATGGCCATGGGTCTGCCCATCTTCATATTGAATAAATCCATCACGTAAATTGAATGAAAAGTAAGTTCCGACCTGGTTCTGAGATGAGTAAACCATTTACAGTCTATTTGTATCCAAGAAATAACATATAAAGGATAAGTTTAACTCATGGGATAACGTCTGGTCAACAGTAAAAAAAAAATGGTTTTTTAAAGCAAATAGCAAATTTGTTTGAAGAGCACCCACAATTTTTCCAAAAATTGAGATTTTTACACAGTTGCAAGTGTAACTGGCTAGTAAACTATACCTGTGAATGGTTTTAATCTCAAAATGTCTGTGTGTTACAAACGAAGGAATTTTGTTGTAATTAGAATAATTATTATCGGGGATCCCGATATTTAATTCAATGGCTGCCTGGAAGGGAAATGGCCTTCCAATGTGAAAATAGCCGGGAAAGGAAATTGCGTCTGTACGTGTCTACGCGCATCAGTAGTTGTTTATTGGTTAAGCAACAAGTTAGAGGTTAAATCTTCTCAAGGTGGCACTATTTCATCTGGACAGACATAAACATAGTATTTCCAGCTATGCCTGTTAATTCCACCTGGGATCTCAATTTCTAATTACAAAAATGCTTATTTTATGATAAATACGCAGTTCTTAGCATTCTAAGACGACCAGAAACAAAAACTAACCAAACTGGAGCATGACCTCAGTTGACCTTTTGACCTTGGTCCATGGACCTTTTGACCTTAGGGGTCAATACCTTTGACATCTCCACATATGAGGAACCCCTATTGAAAACAGGGCCGTATGCAGGATTTATTTGGGGGGTGCGGGACTTCGAAAAGTGGACTTTTTTTCGAAAAAGTGGACCTTTTTTGGATTAAATTAAATAAAGTTGGACCTAACCCCCTAACTGCTTTTTTTTTTTTACTTTTTGAACATTTTATCACCAAAAAGTGGACCTTTTTACCCCCAAAATTCAGCAAAAAGTGGACCTTTTTACCCCCAAAATTCAGCAAAAAGTGGACCTTTTTACCCCCAAAATTCAGCAAAAAGTGGACCTTTTTCCCCTTTGTGGAATTGGGGGGGGGTGCGACCGCACTCCTGCACCCCCCCCCTGCGTACGGGCCTGATTGCACCTTCACCCCAAGTCGGTATAAAATTGGATTCTGTGTATCCAATACTCAATTTATTGTCAAGCAATGAGTTGAAAAAAATATTGGGCGAGACGAGTCGCCCAATAGTTTTCAACTCATGGCGAGACCAATTAATTTGGCGTGGACAAAAAAGAATCCAATTTTATCATTATTATGTTTTGAGAATCTTGTGTCCTATAGCACTAACCATTTCCTTTGAACAGCAAGCTTACAATGTACAAGGAACCATAATTATAATAAAGAAGATGATGCATGGAATATGCAGAGCAAATAAGTACCACTAGACACTATGAAACATTGAGAAACAGCAAAAGCAGGAACAAACCAAAAAAAAACACTGGTAAACACAAAAACTAGCACCTGGGAATCTACCAAGCAAGGAACCGCCAAAATGTTGGAACCACTAAGACACAGAACCCTAACACACCAGGAACCATCAACCCCAGAACCATCAAAGGCGTGGTACCAGCCAGGCATTCAAATAAAAGACTCAAACAACATCCACACCACCACCCTGAGAACACACCCTAAGACTGGAACCCTCAAAAAAAAACCCAACCATGGAACCACCCAGCATCTGGGAACCACACAACACTGAGAACCACCCACACTGGGAACCATCCAACACTGAATCACCTACTGTGGCAGCAAAATACTGGAACCACCCCAAACATTGAAGCAAGAGACTAGACTCATCAACCACGCCACCCCCACCACAAAATGAACCCCTCTTAAATTGTATCAACCATTCAGTCAGCATGGGCATAAATAATGCATATTCGCATCACCAAGGGTGGACAATCCCTACTACAGTGAGAAGCCTACATAGCCATATATGGATAGGGGATTGGAGTCCGCAAATGCTGAAAAAATTAAAAGGCACCCAGGGTTTCTGGTGGCATTTGATGACTCAAACTCTCATTTTATTTATTGGATCTCTACCATGTGTATAGTAACATAGGACGAAGATTCTCAAAACATATAATGGTTTAAATCCGACTTAACTTTTTTCGGGACCAAAAACAAAACCGACCAAACGGGAACTTGAGGAACATGACCTCCGATGACCATTGGGTCCATGACCTTTGACAATCACCACATAATGAAGGAACCCCCCCCCCTTTGTAAAATCAACTTCCACACCCCAAGTCTGATATAAAATTGGATCGATTAAGAAGGCCCAAATTAATTGTTCGAGTTATGAGTTGCAAAAATATTGTGCAAGAGCACAGTCGAGCCCAATATTTTAAAACTCATAAGTGCTCGACCCATTAATATTGGGCGTAAATCATCCCATTTTGATCATTATCATGTTTTGGATACGATATTTTCCCACACTTGGGGGACTCCCCAAAAAATAATGGTTTAATCGGGACTTCTTAAACTCGAAGGAGACGCGAAGGGGAGAAAAAAAAGAGAAAAGGAATAAAGAAAGAAAAAAGAAAACCTAACCAAACTGGAAACACATACAACATACTACACATACATACACATACATACGGACCATGCGCACCCTCGCATTAACCCCCTATGCTTTTCAAGCCAGGGGGGGTATTTTAAACATGTACTTTTTTAAAATTCTTTTACCGAAGATTAAAATTCCTGAACTTTGGACAATACTAGCCTAAAATTGAAAAACAGATTTCAAAAAACAAAGGGGGGATGATAAGGTATATGTTTGGTCTAATTGTCATTAAATATGTTATATTTTCAGAGTCAGCTTAGATAATCCCGATGCACAGCCCACTTAAACTAAATAAATCAAGACTTACCTCAGGGGGTGCCCATTTTGTTGAAAAATTCATCCATCAAATTACCACACACACAAAAAAACAAATTCTGACCACTTTTGAATAAACTACAAGTCTATTTCTGGGCAAACAAATCTAATTATCAGGAGTTTTTTATCAGTCCTTTTTAAGAAAATGAAATACTTTTAAATTGCCGTGTCAGTTATCCCGGAAGCAGCAATGTATTACCACATGCTTTAACCAAAGTGATGACACTACAGATTAAGTACCCAATTTTGTATGAGTGTTCTTGTCATTTTCATCGGTGAGAGGAATTGTGTTGCATATCTTCTGGGAGGAACTACCTTGGGGCTAAAAAAAAAAATTGTTGTTGGTAGTAACAGGTTAAGGGGTTACACTAGCATGTTTTTTAAGAAGCGCAAACTACTCAAATACAGCTTTGATTGCCTATTTAAACAATTTGGTTCGCGAACCAATAGTATAGTCTGCTTTCGTTATTCCCACCATGAGCTTTTCTTACACTAGACCTGAGTGAAAGACCTTTGAATTGACCCTTTTGACATTGGAATGCGAACCTTTGACCTTATCAGCTGATGAGGTGCTCATATTGCCCCCATACGGTAATCCAAAAATGTGGTTATAATTGGATTTGTAGCTCTTTGACTGCCACCAAAAACTTTCACCAACTGTTAACAGGCAGTTTTGAGGGCAAAAAACAACAAAAAAACAAGCTGCACTCTATTAAAAACACATTTTTAATTGAGACAGGACTTTAATACTCATATCTCTCATTAAAAAATTAATTTTGAAAGCTTAAAAAAAATTGGCCTAACTACCACAGCCTGGCTAATCCCAATTGAATATAAGATTAATACTCAAACAAATTACAGAATCCAAACAAAAAAAATTAAAATGCTGATTAGTTTGAATAAACCTCCAAGTCTATCATTCATAAAGAAAATTAATTTCCAAGTTTTTAATGGTTTTGCAATTTGGTAAGTAGTAAGTAGTAGTAATAAACCAAAGTTTTAAATCCGGTTTGTTCCCCTAAACAGGGGTGGTGGCCAGATTCACCTCACATTCACAGCATACTGCTGTGTGAGGATTTATGGAGCAAAAAGATAATTGACCAGATTGCCCTTCCTGACGTCAATGTGACGGGATGGCCGCTGTTAGCTCTCCAGAGCCGATACCCTTGTAGGTAAATCTTCTTTTTAGTTTCACCAAGGGGGTAACCAGCTACATTCCTCATTGGATTTCGAAAGAACCTGCTGGAGAAGTGACAGTCCGGCCCTGGGACAGTTAATACTGTTACAAGGGATACATATGCAGTGAGCAGGCCCTCAAGAAAGCCTGACCTGACATTAAAAGCTTTGCAAATTTATTTATTTTTCATCCAAGCTAAGCTTAAAACCTTTCATCCATCCCTGGTATATTGGGCTCTATGCCAACCAAACTTTTTCTTTCAGGCCTTTAGCAACAATTTCTCTACCTATGATCCCCATCAAGTGCCGTAAACTGCCCACAGGCCGGCCAATCCCACATAATTCTATCAAACAAATTAAGGTTCACAAACAAACAGAAAATAAATAAAAATCCTGACCTAGTTTTTAATAAACCTTCATACAGGAATAATGGTTGCATGTACTTTGCTTGAGAGTATTACAAATTTCTCTGTCATTGCGGTCAAAATTTTGTGAAAATTGAAAGGGAACATGCCACAAGCCAGCCCATCAAACAAATCCATCACATTAATTAACAAGGGAATTCTGACCAGTTTTGAAGATGCATATGCCACTGTAGAAACTTGGAATTTTTCACTCTTTTAGCACTTCAAGTAGCTTCAACAAAATTAAAAATGTGCCAAGTTATTTTATTTTGTGCATGTGGTATACAGTGCCAATAGCTGCCATTTGTCCAGAAATATCATCAAACATATGATTATGACAAAATCTATGGTCAGTGGCTCTTGAAATGGTTCTTCAGGCAACCCAATCACCATGAAGAACCATTTCAAGAGGCAATGACTCAAGGAAATATACTCACCGCCTAAAAAATTGAACGATATGTTGAAATGGCCATCAAAGTGCTCAACTTGCTTTCAAATGAACGCGCCCAAGCCAGCTGGATATAAATCTCTCAAACTTACACATCATGCTTCTTATCAATGCATTATGGACACAGCGTCAATAAGCAAACACATTACGCGAACAACCGCTCCTGGCATTTATTATTTTAATTCCCGACATACCTTTTGATACAGTAGTTTATATCGTTCGGATTTTTAGGAGGGGAGGGTAGAATATTGAGAGTTATCCTAATACACAGATGTATCACATGCAGCTATTGCACTTACACCTTCTTGCACTTCCCATGACATGTCTTTTGTGCCATTGCGCTTGTAAATAAGGAAGCTCAAAATAATGAATTTCAAAACAATCAGTCAGAACAGTTTTTTAACAACCAGGTAATGACAGAAATCTTAGCAGATAGGGAACGAACAATTTTGATGTCTCTAATTTGGCTTTGGATGCAGGCTTGCCAGATCTAGGCTTCAAAGATGTCTGTAAGAGAAGAGGTGAAAGCATGCAACATTGCCACCGAGTCATCGGAAGCTTGCAGAAAATAGGTCCATATGAGAAATAAATTGTTCCCAGTACTGGAAAAGGGAGGAGATTGCATTCAAAGACACAAATGATGCAAAGAGCTACAACTTCAAATGCTGCATTTACCGAAGTCCAAATCCGTGCTTGAATTGTGATTGACCTACCAGGCCAGGTTCCTCTATGAGGGGCCTGCTACTGGTATCGTGGTTAACCAGTACTACCTGTCCCAGGACTGAGTGGAGGAGGCTAAACCGGCACCCCCATTGGGGTTTTTTTTTTTTGAAATGAAATCGGTGAGGGTTAGCTCGTACCCTGGTAGAATGAAAAAAGATGATCTACCTCAAGGGCGTCAGCTCTGAAGAGCTAATGGCAGCGGCCAGCACATGCTGCCTTGCATGGTGGGCATTGGTTGCCCAAAGGCTAGGCCCCACCGCCGAAAACTGTGGATTGACCATCACGGAAGGGCATCCGGTCAAATACATTGCTGCACTCCAAAAATCCTCACACAGCAGTCATGGGAGTGTGAGGTTGATCCGGCCACCCCTGTTAGCGGGGACAAAAACCGGATTTAAAACTTTGGTTAACTAAACTACGAATTGTGATTGCTTTTGATTTGAGGGGTAAAATGATGCGATTCAGGTGCCCCTGCCACTCTCCCACCGAATCAATGTGATATAATTTGGCGAAACAAGACATTGACGTTTCCCAACATTTAATAGGGGTGCGGGGGGAATGTTTTAATAGACAACATCATCTCAACAGACAACAGTTGGACAACGGGATGCCCTATGTGTTTCCTGCTAAAGGAAGGTGGACACCAAAAATCAGATAATGTGACAAAATTTTTGCACAAATTTGTATTTTTTTCTGCATATCAGGTGCTTTTCATTAGTACTTTTCAGTCACTTCCTTGCAAACAGACTGATGTGTTATTAATCTATCTATTTCGCACTTCAGGGGGAAAAGTCAACAGGAAAAAAATATAACATGACTGGATGTCATTCTCCTCTAATCTGCAGTCCATCAAAACTGCTTTTAGTCAGAATAAAGGAAAAGTCTTCGGAACCAACAAAAAAGCTAAAAATTCAGTGGATGAGAAGGAAGGCTTTTAGATACTTCATCCCGTGGGGAGAATAAATAGGTGTGTGAAGTGGGGATATGGAGCGCATTGCTGTCGAAACAATATTTTCCGCAAATGGTAGTCCCTACTCATGTGATTGGATAGAGTTGGAAAAAAAAAAGTGGAATAATAGAGGATCCTACTCATTAGCCTTGTTTATTGGAGACTTAAAAATTAAGTTTGCACAAAGAATATATGATTGGAAAAAGTTTACAAAAGAGCATATACCAGGTTGTAGAGGTTCTTTTATACTTTCCCCAAATTGCTGTTATTATCACTAACTTCCGCCTATGCGACAGACCTCAGCTTCTACATGCATGTTTCAACACATCTGTTTTTTTTTGTTCTTATGCACATTGGAATGCATACAAAGCAAGCAGAATCAAGTTAAACTTACTGAGCTGTTTGTTGATCAAGATCTTGAAATATTATTACTTTGTTCATCCACCTAATAGGCATTAAATTATTCGGCTTTGTTTATCCGAACGTGAAAGTAATTAATACTACACGCGCGCTTCTAGCCACAAGCGTGCGCCGCGCATACATCGCGCACTGCGCCCGCTACGGTAGTGTTGCTTACAGTTGCGCCCCCGTTATTCTATATCAATTCGCGGTGTGAAGAGTCTTGCCAATTTGGTGATGAACAAGTAACAAACTTTGTGGATGGCATATGCAATGCATCCAGTTGATGCCAACTTTTATTTACTGCATGAACCTCACAGAGTGACAGTCATTATGATATGAAAGCTGTTTCTATGTTGGGATCCAAAGTTATGAATGACTGAATGATGACCGAGGCTTACAATCCAGCAGCATAGAGTAATTGGGTCACTCAGTTTTTCTAATTTACAAAAATATTAAATCTATTCCAACCAAACCCTCATTTGCAGGAGACTAACCACAATTCTATTACCTCTACTGCCCATTATTGAAAATGCAGCATTCTGATTGGTCAGTTTACTGCCCATTCTGCAATAATGGGTCGCCAATGCATTTTCTTAAATGAAGCTGTTTAGGTAATAGAATAGAAATAAAGGGTTTGCAATGTCATTTATGGGCTCATAATGTATCCTCGGCCAGAAAAAAATCAAATAATTATTTAGTTTTTCTGACCTCGGACACATTATTCGCCCATATATGACACTGCAAACCCTTTATTTCTTAATTAATCTTAAGGTTGACATTCCTACAGTTACAAAACAACATATCACACATTGTCTGAGAAAACCTTAACCATTGCATGCAGGTTGCAGAGTGATGAAAGGCTTTACATGTCCTGCAAATTGATTTAGTTTTCGGAAATCCCCAAAGTTGTGAAGGAAAAAATACAGCATTCCCTGGAACGCATGTGTCTTCAGCCATCTTGATTTGCGAATGGCGACATAAGTTAACGGGAAACATTTGACTTCTGGATGACCTTTGACCCTGGATGACCTCATGATTTTTTGCTAGAATCCTACACATGATTAATTCACCAAGTTTTACCTGAATTGAACAAATGCAAAATATGTAAATTTGCTCATTATCATGCTGCCAATGCAAAAGTAGGGTAGGTAGTCCCTAATAGGTCATACGATTATGTGGTCAAAGAATAAGTGTAGAGCAATATAATGACCCTAAGTGACCGCTGAATGACCTTTGACCTCCTTATCTGTTACCAATATAAGACCCCTGGTCTCAATGTATAAGCATACCAAGTTTAAACTTGATTTATCCATGCACTAAAAAGCGTATACCACATGCACAATATATGACCCTAAGTGACTCCCAAATTACCTTTGACCTCATTTGAAACCCCATTTTAGACCCACTTGTATTTAAAGCATACCAAGTATGAACTTGATCCATCACTGCACTAAAAAGCTAGACAACATTTTAACCAAAAGTGTATACCACATGCACAAGATATGACTTAATGACCCCTGAATGACCTTTGACCTCATATGTGACCCCACACAAGACCTCTTGTCTCAATGTATAAGCATACCAAGTATGAACTTGATTTATCACTGCACTAAAAAGCTAGACAACATTTTATTCAAAGGTGCATACCAAAAGTTTGACACACACACACTGCCATAAGGTCTTTCCGATTACATCAGAAGACTTAAAAAGGTCAAATGGTAAGGTTCAACATGTTCTATCAAGACTATCACACAAGAGTAGCGACTCCCTATACATAAATTCACTGAGTGTTTACTCTACTTGAACCCCCAGTCTTGGGACACTACAGTTTAAATGCAACTGCAAGGACAATTTATAATATTTTATTTTCCCTGTTATTTATTAAGGACAATTTGTCAGCTGCATCGCATAACAGCATGTGTGGAAAGGTACATATTTTGAGAAAATCGAAGTTTCAATTTTGCTAAAATACATTGTTTCTATTCTCTTAAAATATACCCTATACTTATATAAAACATTGTTCCAGTCTAAATTAACGTAGAAGATAATTTTTATTTTAAAAAATACTAACTTTCTTCCAGTATTCACATAATGGCATTAATTGCATATTGTGAGATATGATACAAATAACACCACTGTATTATTGTTATGATACGGTTATCTTCACCAAAAACACACAATGTCAGATTGGTTGTTTAGGGAAACAGCATTTTTGACAATCGGCAAGATACGACACTATGACAAACATGTGAATGAATAGATTTCAGCACATACTTCATTTTCTGAAAAGGACAATTTTAAATAAAGCACATACAACCACATTAATTATCCTACTAATAAAGCAAAACATCCAGAGCCAGGATTTTTGTTATTTTTTAAAGTGTTTTCTGCTTACTCTACCAAAATTTACAACAAAGTTTAAAAAAATATCACATATACTGCATGTTATGTGATGTGGCCAATGAATTTGGACTAGCTCAGTCATCAGACTTTGACCAGCACTTTTCCCAACATCTTGCATACTGACTAGCTTATATGTGCACTGGCTTATATGCATAGGGTCCTTTCACAGAAGGGAAAATGTTAAAATGGACTTTTGTTTGCCCTCCAGATCATCCAAGCATGCCAAGAATGCATACATGCACCTGGTTCAAATAATATTACAGACATTTCTGTAGATGATTCTTTTGTATTCTCTGCATGCTTGGGTTGTTCTGGAGGACAAGTCTGGCCATGTTACCTCCTGTGCAAGCACCCTGACTTACCTAGTGTCTGCTGACTAGCTTACAACACATTGTTGTAAGTATAGTTGGCACAAAAAGCATCTCGGCATGTTTATCGATCAGTATTTTGCCTAAGTCCAATCATTTTGAAAGTTTTTGAAATATATATTTTGTTGGCTAGGTCTTGCTCTTTCATTTAACACTTCACTTGTAAAAAATCATGCAAAAATTGTTAAGGTAGAATGCCTGACTGAAATGACACTATAACCCCCAAAACCCCCAAAGTTGCAGTTTTTGGATTTTTCACTGGTCACTGGGTTACAACACAATAATACGTGTGTATGATTTACACATTTATCAGGTTTGAGAGTCCAAGTGTGTGAAAATATCGGCGGACCAACAAACTAATGATTAAAATTGGATGATTTACGCCCCAATATTAATTGGTCTCGCTAATGAGTCTTTATTGGGCGAGGACCATTAATTTGGCTGAATCGATCCAATTTTATATCAAAGAGGCTTTCGAATGAGCCTGGGCGAGAAAGCCTAATTGGTCCGCGTGTTCGTGTGCAGTACACTGCAATGCCTCATTGTCAAAACTCCACAAAATTTTACTTTGGTTTGGGGTTTTACATCGTTCATGCGTTCTACTAAGCATACTTGCCAGTTTTTTTACCAAGCAAGGTGTTTAAATGAAAGACAAGACCTAGGGGGACAACAAAATGTATATCTTGAACAACTTTCAAAATTATTGGACTTTGGCACATATGATCGAAACAAAAATGCTCAGATACTTTTTGTGCCAACTGTTAGATTGCACTAGTTATACTTACGTAATAAACTTAGAGTCAGTCGGAGTAGTACGCCCTGTTTTTATCGCTTATTCATCTCACTCATAAAATTATCCAGTGCTGCAACCGATGTATGCATGTGTGTGCCCCCCTCGTTGGCAGTGATAGGGATTCGAACTCAGCTCGGGCACTTGTCCGGCAACTGCAAGAAGTTTGTTAGACCTAAAAAAAGCGCAAAACCAATTCAGAGCTTAATATACACCAAGGATTATGGCTGAGAGCAAGAAAGTTCCACCTGCTTCTGTGAAAAGAAAGTCTAGGCACCCTTGACTCAGAATTCATACACCTATCATCATGTACAGTTGTTAAGTGCAAGAAAGTCCTCAATTCAAGAGCTGCCATGTGATATATTGTGTGCGCCCATGTGTGATAAATCTGTGTACTGCCATGTGATAATCTGGTGCTGCCATTGTGATACATCTGTGTGCTGCCATTTGAGACATATGTGTGCTGCCATGTGATAATCTGTTGATGCCATATGGTACAGTCTGTGTGCTGCCATGTGATAATCTGTGTGATCCATGTGATCATCTGTGTGCTTGACCATTTGATACATCACGGTTCTGCCATGTGATACATTTGTCTGCCATTTGATACATCTACGTGCTGCCATGTGAGACATCGTGTGCTGCCATGTGATACATCTGTTGTGATTGCCATGTGGATACAGCTGTGTGCATGCCCATGTGTGTATCACATCTGTGTGCTGCCATTTGATACATCTTTGTGTGACATGTGATACAACTGTGTTGCCATGTATTGAGATAAATCAAGTTTATCATTCCTTGAATCAGTGCTTCTTGAACTGGTTCGTAAGTTGACTTGGTCACCTGAAGAACCATTTCAGACCCAGTGACCAGAGACTTGGCATAATAGTGTGTTTGCTAGGAATTTCTGACAAATGCAGCTATTGCCACTTAAGACATTCTTGCCATCATACAATGAAAATAAAGTAGCCAATACGGGGAAGTTGTTAGGTATAACTATTGACGAATGTTAGTGGAGTTCAATGTCCGTATGCCTCTCAATGTTTGAAAGAAGCGCCTTTAGGACTGATTCCTTTTCTCCCGTGTAACATTGTTTTTAATATTATGTTTAATGACATTTCAAGAGGAGATCTCTTTAAAACATAACACTCACCAATTTTTAATCGTTGGTCTAGCAAATGTATAAATACATTGTCATATACATAATCCCTACTGAAGAGGTTGCTTTAACTCTGGTCCACCTTTGTAAGAAACTATCTTAAAGTCCATGGACACGGCTGAGTAGACATGTCTTAAATTTCTTAAATTTTAGTACCTCAACAGTATACCGAGAATATTCGAACACAGATTTTTAAAGTGACATCAGGGAAAGTGTTAATTTCAAAGGATAAATACCCAAACTGGCAGCGCCTTCTACTGTTTTCGCGAACGCGTATCAAGATGCTGAGTTGGATTGGACCCACCCGTTTAATGACGTCATTGTAACAGTTGTAAACAAAGCTCACACGTGGGCTAAGCGCACCGCACACTCCAGATATCTCTCCTTGTCGGTTTCTTTGTCCGGGGGGGAACTTGAATAAGCTATTCTGTTCGATTCTCCTTGTCGGTACAGTAACCGTGGTGCATGCCGTCGACATTTACAGCACATTAAATCGTGAATTTTAAGGCATCTCAAGAAAATTATGACATATGATACAAACACGTACGACGATATCACCGAGAAGTAACGGTGTACGTATGCAAGAAAACGGGACCACGCGCACGTCCGTTCCACGATGACGGATCATGACGCGTATCGCGTATTTGTTTCTCGGACGTCACTTCTGGTCACGCTTGCCAGAGCCGATAATCATTTATTTTGGAATTCCTTTGAAAGCTTGGCCCCCCCCCCCCCCCCCCAAAACACAGATATGATGCCAATCTTTTTTCAAATATACGGTTCTCAATTAATGCTCCATGCAGATTTTGCAAATTGGATACCAATCATAATATTGAATGAAACCATTTTCTGGTGTGTATTATAAGTATGGTGAAAGCATGTCATGGACCTTTAAAGCAATAAAAAGCACATTGGTAAGAGCGACACCCAATTTCAAAATTGGAATATTTTTGCACAGTTAGGTTGGAATTGTCTAGGAAACTACAACTGGAACAAAATGCTCACAAATGTTATTTATCATTTAAATAAGCAATTTTTAATTAGAATTGGATCCCAGATTGTACTAACGGCTAGAGCTGGAAATGCTAAGTTTTGTCCGTCCATGATGAAAGAGTGCCACCTCCAAAGAAATGACCTCTAACTAGCTAACCTGACTTGCCATGAACCAATAAAACAACTAAATGGATGAGCGTAGATACGTACATGGCCCGGCCTATTCCCGGCTATTTCATATTGGAAGGCGTTTCCAACAGCGTTAATTATTATCAGAGTTCTCCGATATTAATTATTCTAATTACAACATCCCTTGCTTACGACACATAGACATTTTCGAGATTAACGAGTAACAGGTATACTTGACTAGCCAGACCAATGCAACATGTAAAAATCTCAAAATTGTTGAAAAATTGGGGGTGCTCTTCAAAAAAATGGGCTATTATTGCCGGTTAAACATAGACAAAAGACACACAAACATACCTCCATGGTTAAGAAGGTTAGTGCCCGTCCAGTGCCTTCTTTCATTGGTATAAACTTGATGATAATGTCAATGATGGCATCTCTTCCATTATCCGCCACATTCTTGTCTGTAAGCCAAGCCATAAAACCTTAACCATGTTTGAACTCCTGTGACAGATCTGAAAGAACA
Source organism: Ophioderma brevispina (assembly GCA_023653785.1). Classification (NCBI taxonomy): domain Eukaryota; kingdom Metazoa; phylum Echinodermata; class Ophiuroidea; order Amphilepidida; family Ophiodermatidae; genus Ophioderma; species Ophioderma brevispina. The sequence goes on along the minus strand of JAMKCH010010499.1, from coordinate 70,901 downwards.
AAGGACCACATGTTAATTAATAATGATTATTACCGTACTGACCCCAGTATAGTCCCAATGCTCGATATAATCCCACCCCTAAGTTTTAGGAAATTCAGAAATTTCTAAAGATCCGTTTCTTATCCCTGCAAAAATTGGCCTACGCTGATGCAAATTCGGAAACCTATCTTCCTCAAACACAAACCTTTTAAGTCCTGAATTCCAATGAATATGCCATTTTCCAATCACTGATACGAAATTCATATTTAGATCTTATAATCCACTCCAGAATGTTTCTATATGACGTCTGGAACCATTAAGTTTGTGAAAACATAACTTTACGAGTATAGAACACGCAGAAGACCCGTTTCTGGTCAAACACTCTGCAAGGTGTTCTACTTCACTCAGACCTGATTCTACAATATTTTTTTCACTCTTTTTCCATATTTTCTATAAATAATACATGTCCAGTAAATTATTCAGTTTCATAAATTCAATTCATAAATAGTTTTTTTGGTGTAATTTTGTTGTTTTCTGAAACTGAACAGAATAAGTTTTGAACAAGGCCGTTTAGGGTTCCAGGGCATTTTGTCATCAAACCAATATGGCCGGCCCGCCAAACCACTGATGGCAAATTGGTTCAGTTTTCCCTTTCCTACTATTTTTTTTTCGTTTTTTGCCGTTTTTTGCTAAAAAAGCACTAAAGTTACATATAGTCATGGTTAGTTACATGCCAAAGTATGAAATCCTACTTCAGATGAGGGTTTGGAACTACGACTATCGAAAAACAAACATTTTTGTCAACTTCTTAGTCTTCAAAATTCGGAAGTCATGCAGTGGCTGTACGTGTTGTGGCGAGTAGGCACGACATTTTCACTCGTCGGCTTCTGGCAAATTCGGCATTATCCACCCCCCAACTTCAAGGTATTTTCACAGCTTAAACAGGGTGGCACTATACTCGGGTCCATTACGTAAATTGGGTAATAAGATGACTTCAGAGGACCAGCTGTTTGACCCATGCAAATCTTTCTTTTCTTTTTAGCACTTTTAAGCATTGGCGACACCATTTTGACAACTGATCAGTAGGGACATGCAGAAGCAGAAAATCCATTGTGGGATTCTTGCCAGATAGGCCTGACAAAGAGATTTGTCCGTGTATAAGGAGCAAAAGCACCTCTATATGTTCATGTCACCAAAGAGAGCCTGTAAACTAGATTTTTAAAGAAAAATATTTCCTGCAATGAAATTTTCGTAATTAACACAGGCAGAACGCCATGTATAATAATCCAAATGGGTTGTAAAAGTGTGTTGCCATTGAGTGTTTTTTTGTTTTAGTTAAGTTTCTTGTTTTTGTCATAATAAATTGAGACTGTCAAATCAGCTGTTGGAAGTTTACACATGGTGATCCACTGCCTTGGCCGCCAAATCTTACTTAGCGTAACTCATGCTGGGGACTTACCTTATTTCCTTCCTTGGAAAAACAATTATGCCCTCACCCATCCTGATGTTCTCCTGCCAATTATAACCGTACCATGGTTTCTCCCAATGCTTGACTATTGTTCACCAGTTTGGGCTCCTCATACCCAAAACCTTAAAAAGCACTTGACCGTGGTTCAAAGACCTGCTACCAGAGCAATTCTTCACCAAAGCCGTAGAGACAAGACTATATGCCCCTTAAACGTCTCAACTTGGTTATCTCCCAGAGCGTTAATACATGTCTAGCTGTCTTGTGCCAAGTGCCTTGCACTGTTGGTTGTACTGAGTCCATGCCTTCCCTGAATAAAATCCAGGTGAACACAAGACACACTCAACATATCAAATTCCAAAATTCCACCAATTCAAAGCAAGAACCAGTCCAGAACGCCTACAACTCAGTGCAGTACTCCCAAGAAAATGGTCCGATTTACCACATGTCACCGATTCCCTTGTGTTGCCACACTTTTACTTGTTTCAAGTTTAAATTGCGTGGATCATTTTCAAACAAATTCATATTTTGTAAATTTCCATTGTGCAGGGTGGGGGCACTCTTTTGCTTTTAGTGCAAATTGGACTGGTATGTGAAGTCTGTGGCCATAAGATCTTTCGACAATATTTCATGTGATTATGTTGCCCATTTTGTGTGTGTGTGTTTATAAGGTGTATCGGTGGATGTAATGTATGCAGGTTCTACAAGAGGTTACTTGTGGGATTAAATATAGGTACAAAAGCTACATTGGGGCTTGTTTTCATTATGGAGTACGCGGCCCACACTGAATCCTCTCGGCCAAATGCTGTGTTTTTGGCCTCTAGAGGGGGGGGGGAGGGGGGGGGTTGTTTTCTTCTTATTTTTTTTTTGTTTTTTTTTATCTTTTTTTTTTTTCGTTTTTTTTTTTTTTCGTTTTTTTTTTTTTTTTTTTTCTTTCCTTTCTCCTCTTCTGGGTTCCCTTCCCACATCGGTTACACATGGATTTTGTATATTGCTGTGAGGGGGTGTACAAACTTATCCAAAATAATCCCACAGTGTAAAAATATACCTCAAATACCAACCCCGCCCACAATGCATGTTGTACCGATTATGTATACACAAAAACACACAACTTTGTGGGGGTAATTCCCACAATGTACCTCTGGTCGGTCTGTGTGTGTGTGTTTGTGTTTGTGGTTGTGTGGATTTTGTGGGTGAGGGAGGTTAAATGTGTTTTGCTGGGTGTTGTGTGTGGTTGTGTGCATGTGGGCTACGCCTTGCTGTTGCTTTTATGAAATGTTTTTAATTTCTTTATAACTAATTTCTAATTTAACTCTTATTCCTTTGGTACTTGTATATTTGACCCATTAGCATAGGGGGCTGCACACTTTCAGATTTCAGGGTTCTCACTTTTGTTGTGCCCTGGCACAGCCTCTGCCGCTGGTCCCCTTTTTTATGTGTGTACTTATGTTAATTGCCAAATGATTAATAAATAAATAAATAAGTAGCACCTTAGGTTTCTGAGGGGAATATGTCCAACCGGCATTTATCAGCACTCATATATTTTTGTGATCTCCGAGAGGTTAACACCCAGCTGCCACCCATAGGCATTCAGTTTCCTAAGGGATAAATGCCCAGTGGGCACTTATAGGCACTGGCCTTTTTTACACTAAAGGCCCGGTAGGCTCAGTACTCAAATAACCACAAGAGCCTCTAAGTGTTGGTTGGACTGGTTAGGGCTAAAACAATAATTACATGGTGCATATTAGGATTACCCCACAATTAATTTTGGTGAATGAAGTCATTAATATTCATAACCAGACATAAAACTATTCAGCACCAGACCTCATCATGCTGTGTTAGGGTGGGTTCATACTTCATCGGCAGATGTCTGCAGACGCTAGCCTTTCCAACATGCTTTTTGCACAACACATATGTTCGCGCATCCAGCGCGCAAAGCATGTTCAAAAGACTAACGTCGACTGGCATCTGCCAATGAAGTATGAACCCACCATTACCCTACCAAGTTAGAGTTAATTCAATGCTGGGTTGAGGTGGTAGAGAGGATCAATCACAATTGTGAGTGTCAACCACAAACCAGCTGTAAAGGTGCGATCAAGTTACAAGGTAGTTTCAAAACAACTTCACTGACAAATTTGAAAACCCAAGTATTGTTTTACGGGTGTTTCATTCTCCCTTTAACGTTCTTGGTCCATATCTTACCTAAGACGACAGCCTCTTCTTTATTCCTAACATCTGCTGTATCCTTTGCAATCATTGCCTTCAGCGCTGTGAGTAACACCGTAGCAGCTGCATTGGCTAGCTCTTCTTTAGGAGATGAGATGTACTTTCCTAGTTGAAATAGTGTGAATTCCTGAATTACTGCAGTTGCCTGGAAACAAAAATAATTAAATCTGGTAGAGTGATGAACAAAGCTAAAATGGTTGCAACAATCATGGATATTACTAGCACATTTTTGCTTCTTCCAAAAATGAGAATTTTAATGAATTTTGAGAGTAAATTTAAATGGTGGATATGAGGCGGCTTTGAGAGATAGAGTAAGGTTGAAGTTTAGGGAATGTGGAGAGTTGTTACACTCATCTTCCCTCATCTCCTATGAAGATGAAAGGAATGGTGTATAAGAGTTGTGTGAGATCATTCATGCTGCACAGGAGTGAGATATTTTGTATGAGCGAAAATGAGATGGGGATTTTGAGAAGGAAGAGAGATATGTGGTATGAAGTTGATGGATAGGAAGGAGACTGAGGACTTGATGCAGAAGATGGGTTTAGAAGAACCGGTGGACCAGTTGGCGAAGGCGAATGGTGAACGTTGGTATGGGCATGTGCTGAGGAGGGACGATGAGCATGTTTTAAGAAGGGCCCTTGATTTCCGCGTGGACGGTTCGAGGAGGAAGGGACGACCAAAGAAGACATGGAAGAAGTGGAGGAGGAGAGTAGGAGGGTTGGGTTGAGGATGGCCAATGCACTGAATTGGGCAAAGTAGTAGGAGGGGATATGGGCAAGTGTGAGGTGAATCCGGCCACCCCCGCTCACAGGTGAACAAACTGCAATTAAAACTTTGGATTTACTACTTCATTGAGGAGTTCTGGTTTAGCAGGTATAAGTTTGTTAGCTATTGTCATAAACCTGATGGGAAAGTCCTTTTTTGGACTATACTTTGGCACGCTCTATTTTTACCAAAGGGCGTCGGGTTCAAATCCTGGCTAGGCAGGTCATGGAGAATAATGTCGCTGGTTTGCCTCACTGGGGAGATTGACCACTGCATGGATGTCAATCTACTATCGCCTGGTGGTCAGTTATAATTTGTTGGCAGCAGTGGTCCCTGGGTTTTTCTAACATCAGGCAGATTAACCATCAGAACACTTGAGCCGACAAAAGCACTGAGAGTGAGTTCATCAAAAGCTAGCCTCTATTTCTGGTCTGATTGCCCTCATCTTGTACCCACATCTGTCATGACATATCCATACCTGTAGCTCATTAACTAACCCTTCATTTCCCAGCTCTAGCAATGCATCCTAGCATCTTGATTCTCTGGTTCACACACTTTGAAGCTGCATCTCCATCCCTTAAGCCAAAAAAAAAAATTGTTTGATTCTCCATAGATGCCTCTGGCAGAATGGGTCAGTCGGTCGGATTTTTTTTTTTTTTTTTTTAGCAAAAAAAAAAAAAAAAAAAAAAAAAAAAAAAAAAAAAAAAAAAAAAAAATGTAATATGATATTGCATCACATTCATTGATTTATAATAATTAAAACAATGCAATTTCAATGAACAATGCACTGACATGTTTTAATATAACATTTTCAACATGAATGACAAAGCCTCAAAGGAAACCTGTTGTTTACAAGGCTGTGTGAGTGCGTACTTGCCCGGCATACATCGAATGTGGTTGAACACGGACACTATAGTATAATAAGCGTTGGTTCGGTGTCGCACCATCGACTCCCTCCTCCTTTGAGGAGACCTGTACTCTTGAGAACTTGTCTATATCGCAAATATCATGAACAACGCCTCCAAGTTTTTATTTATGTTGTAAGACCCAATTCATTAACTATTATCTTGGGTCCCACAATGTGTGTTAGACTCAGTTCTCAGTCCCTATCATACCGATATAGGCACTATTTGCAGACGACCTGGCAGACAGCATTATATACTTTTTGACACATACCAAGGTATTATTATTTTTCAGCAAATTTTGTCACATTTTTCCGATTTAATTTCTTTTATTTATTTTTTTAACTCAAAAAAGTAAATTGGTAGGGACGATGGTATACAGTCGGTTGGATGAGGACAATCAAATTTACTCAACCTTCATTTCTTAATTCCAGTGGTTACTAAATAACTTCCTTCTCCCTCTCTAAAATGTCATTGCCTCTTAAAAAAAAAAAAAAAAAAAAAAAAAAAAAAAAAAAAAAAAAAAAAAAAAAAAAAAAAAAAAAGGTGCTTGCCTCTAGCGCAAATTTACAAACAAATCCCGGGTTCGAATCCCGGTGGGGTTACTTGCTGGGATTTATTCGGGTGCTCAATTCTGGATTTAATCCGTATATGAGCCATTGATTAAATACAGACTACCGCTCTCCTCCATGGTTCACTTGGAATTGGGCAAATGAATCATGAAATCATCCCATCTTTCGGAGGGGACGTTAAGCCTTCGGTCCCGTGTACAGAGAGTCACAATTGTAAATGTACATCACAGTCAGTGTCGAATAAGAGTAGGGTGTAAACCCCTGACTGTTCCCAATCCACTCCCGGTCTCAAAAGCGGGCCACGTTAGGAGTGTCCGTATCATGGATACACACGACCCCGGATCAGCTCACTTGGTTGAATAAATTCTAACACCACCACAAGCCATTACTAATGACTTGTGGATACGCCAAGAAGAAGAATCCCATATACTCACCCTTGCCCTGTGTCCCTTGCATAAACAGCTTAGAACCCGGAGTCCTGATAACATCATTTCTTCATCCCCCGTCTCCAGTAATCTCTGTATTTTGGCAACTCCATTGTCACCAAATATCCTCTCAGCCCCGGCCTCTTCTCTTGCTAGTACTACCAAATTTTGAGCAGCCTAAAAAGACAAAAAAGGCAGTACAATTTTACGTAACTTTTTTACCAGAGGGTGGTTTGAACCAATCTCACAAAGCATTGCAATTTGCTCTAGTATATTGGTTCTGTACAAAACACATATCACTTTTTATCCCTAATCACTGAAACAAGAGATTAAACAAGACTTTAAGCGAACAACAGGACATTTCCACTATAATGGTAAAATTATACTCGGGGGCAGAAACCCTTTGACAGTGTGTACTTCCTGGTTCTATGCGTATTTACTGCGAAAAAAACATACTTGCATCCGATTGGCCACTGAAACGATCTGCTTTTGTGCTGGGTCACCAACCACGCACTATATGTGCTGACAGCTCCATCATTTTACAACAGGAAGTAATGCACTCGTCAAAAGGTTCTGTTCTCAAGATCACCTAAGTACTAATGCTTTTGTGACTAAAATGAGTGTAAAAATCAGAGTTTTTTTTATAGAAGAATAATAGCAAGATTTAAATAGCACCATTATGCTATTGGCCTTGGGGCTAGCCGGTGTTCACAAATGGCCGCTGAGCACTGTGGCCCAACCATACCATCTACCATATTAGCATCATGGTGTGCAAGGGATGCCAAGCAGATCGTGATCAAGCGCGTGCCCTTATCAGCAAACCAACATCGAATAACCAGCGCAGCCGGACCAGCTTCCAAATATCGCATGGGTATAAATCGAGACAACCAAGCGGTTTATTTTTGTCTGGAAATTACAGATAGCGAAGCTCACAGGGCTCGAACGCACCCTATACGCATGGATGAGCATACACTGGAAGATCGAGCGCTTACTGATGAGCCTAACTTGTCCGCTTATGGGGTGTGGCAATTTTGTGACCCACTGACACACATACCCTGATGAATTCTGCGGAATAAAGTGCACTTTTTCCGTAAAGTCTGCTGAATTCATCGGGGGTGCCAGTGTGTCAGGGGTCACAAATGGCCACACCCGCTTATGTTAAGAAACAGAATTTTCGTGGGATCCCATGATCTTATTGAGGGTGAAATTTCCCCAACTGTGCATATGAGAATGTGTTTGGTTATGCATAAACATAAATTTTACAAATCCTCATTTATTATGTCAAACCATGTAAAAAAAGAGGGTTTACAATGTTGACACGTGATTTGATGAGCAAAAATGTGCCAATTTTTGGTCGAACCAATATTAATTATAGCCTTACTCTATGGGGCTTTTACAAATCACGTGTTTAGGTCTCCCATCAAAACAAATTGAAATATCAAACCCACACTTATGGGTTTTGGGGTTCAAGATCATCCAAACAGACAACAAATTAAATCGGAGCCATTCCTATATAGGACCCATTTAAAAGTGCAAGAGAGATTGCAGTTGTCCATATTTTCTGTGATTATATGATTTTTCATAGACATACCATAGGTTTCACTACCATTTGATGTGGCTAAGACATAACTTAAATACACATAAAGGTTCTTTTACCTGCTTTATATTTCCATAGAAAACATCTATGAAGGCTGAATTTCCTATTTCCTCCTATATACAGTTCTCAGCTTAATCCTTTCAGATGGGGATATTTTTGATAGAAAGCCTTACACCAGTACAAAAATCAGATTTTTCAAATTTTTTCGGGACACCTGTTATTTGAAATCTCTTGTTGCACCTTTATTGATTCGACCAGTGCCATTCCCACACACCTTGTTTGTATCTCTCCTCCTATTTTTTTCAAACCTGGGTTTTTTGCATATTCAGAATGCTTACCAATACTCAATTGCCTACCTCTGTGCAGTGACGTCAGCGCATCTCTTCTTTTGCATAATTTAATTGATATTTCAATAAATTACTTATTAATCTTATCATTCTCTGTACCCTCACCTGTCTCTGTTTTTCCAAGTCAGGTTTTTCTTGATGTGACAATGCTTTGAACATCTGTTCCACCTTACTGTTGGTTGACGCATTTTCTTTGACCTGCACAGAAGTATTTTGACAAATAATAATAATATAATATTTAATTCTTGTAACACATGACATATCCACCGAAGTGTTCAGGGTGCACATGTCGCTGTGGATCACCTTAGGCTACTACAACACAATAAGTATATATCCAGAATGACAAGTAAAGACTTAAGGGAAAGAAGTCCGATTTAGAAGCAGGAGGAAATTGAAGTACTCAGAGAAGAATGCATGTCGCCTGCCGCCGCGGTTTGTGAATGATAGGCCTCACATGACCTTTGACCTTGATATGTGACCTTTGACCTCATAAACAAATGAGGGATGTAGGTTAAAAACTCCAGAAACCAGTTGGTCCAAATTGCACTCACTTTTTCAAAATTTGAGGTCAATTACAGTTCAAACTTGACCTCAAATGACCTTTGACTGGTATGTGACCTTGACCTCATCAAGAAAGAGGGATTCCCCTGTTGCACCTATGACTCAAGTTTGGTTCCAATTGAACTTCAACTTTTCAAATGAGGTTAATTTTACATTTTCAGCCTATTTTACAATTTGACCTCACATGACCTTTTGACCTTGGTATGTGACCTTTGACCTCATCAACAAATGGGGGGTGTCATGTTGCACCTGTGACCCAAATTTGGTTTAAATCCATCAAAGTATGTGGATATTACAGGCAAATGTTAACTCTTTTTCACAACAGACAACAACAGACATCAACAACAGATATCAACAAAAGACTACAGTGGACAAAGTGATCCCTATGTGTCTTTCTGCCTTATGGCAGGCGACATAAAAAATGCGAGGATAGATATGGATCAGCGACCAAATTCACATATGACACAGATTTACAAAGAATCAAACCTGAGTCACTTTGGTGAAATTGAGCACGACGCGACCCCCCAGTCTCTAAATACAGGTGATGAGCCAAAAAGCAACCCATAATAATATATTGTCATGGGTTCCATTTTTTGTGTCAACATCTATACATAGTATATAGGGTGAACCTAGATAATATATAGTGTCTAGTGAGACTACACTCTGGGCTATTTTGTTTAAACCACAGTAACTTACAAATGAGTTATTGAAAGGTGTTCTGAAAAGTTTGCTCAAGACTCATCATAAACTCACATTCTTTTCTTTGCTCAATTGCAGCACTACACAACATATTACTGTTGAGGTTCACATGTACCAGCTTTTCTTTAAAATTTAGTTTAACACTCTCTCTATGGAGAAGGGCATAGGAGGGCGCTATAACATGCAAAGCACAACCTTTGTCGGACCTATATGCAAGGATTCCGCTGGGGATTTTTCTGATTTTTGGCAGAGGACACAGCTCTGCATGTCTCTAATGTGTCGCCACTGACGTAAACGGCTCTAAAAATAAAAGAGACGATTTGCATGGGGTTTAAACAGCTGTGACAGACACATGGTATGAAAAGCTCTACACTCGGCTGACTGAACTGTTCGTACGGGGTCAAAGTATAGTGATGTTATATCCATGAAGGAATTCTGAGGTCACCAGTGACCCCACTTGTCATTTACTAAGCAGAAACTTCTTCAGCATTCCTCAGAAGCACCACCTTGTCATTGATCGTTCTCCAAGTCTTCTCAGCATCGTCTGCCACAGCTATATCCATGAGACTTCCTAGGTCATCCGTGGGGGGGGGGGACCCCCACTGTTCATTTAACCTAAGCAAGAATCTTATCAAGACATTCCTCAACGAAGCACCTACCTTCCATGATCGGTTCTACAAGTCTTCTCAGAATCGTCTGCACAGCTATATCCATGAAGACTTCCTAGGTCATCAGTGACCTCACTTGTCATTTACCTAAGCAATAACTTCTCAAGTCAGTCTTCAAGAAGCACCTACCTTCTCATTGATCTGTTCTCCAAGTCTTCTCAGCATCGTCTGCACAGCTATATCCATGAAGACTTCCTAGGTCATCAGTGACCTCACTTGTCATTGACCTAAGCAAGATCTTTCAAGAATCCTCAAGAAGCACATACTTCTCATTGATCTGTTCTCCAAGTCTCTCAGCATCGTCTGCACAGCTATATCCATGAAGACTTCCTAGGTCATCAGTGACCCCATTTCATTTACCAAGCAAGACCTTCTCAAGTCATTCCTCAAGAAGCACCTACCTTCTCATGAATCTGTTCTCCAGTCTTCTAAGCATTGTCTGCACAGCGGTATTGTTAGGTTCCAGCGGCTAAGTTGCCGGGCATTCTCAAAGGCCTCCTTCAGCTGTCCAGATACTCGTGGCCGGCACTTCTGAAATGCCTTGGTGTCTGCTGGCGTGATATCCAATGCTATGACAGAAAATTGTAAGTCAAGGTTATGTCGTATTTCCCAAGAAGGAAGATATCAGTAGCTTCTCATAATGCATGGCTTCCAAAGGAGAATAGTTTTTTGTACAGGTGCTCATGTGAATCATTAGGGGTGAAACATAGCTAAATTAACAGTATTGATCAAAACTTACCATTTCAAGGTTTATCCTAACGATTCACACATGACTACCTGTACAGAAAATCTCCAAGCATTGCATTTTTGAGAAACTACTGCTATCTTCTATTTCCCAAGTATTATTGCTAAAGGAGATTGTTGGGATATGTGGTGGTAAAGAACCTATGAATGCGGCATTATGGGCATTTAGTAGTTTCTTATGAAATTAGAGAAGTGTTATGGATAATTGTTTTTAAACAATTATGAAATAACATCACAGCTTTGTTGGGACACAGTCAGATTCATTGTGAGACACCTGGTAGAACTAAGAAGAAGATCTACCTACAAGGGCATCGGCTCTGGGAGATATTGGCGGCGATCAAGCACATTGACGTCAGGAAGGGCATCCGGTCACTTATTTTGCTCCAATAGATCCTCACACAGCAGTATTGCTGAGTGTGAAGTGAATCCGGCCACCCGTTAGCGGGAAAATCCGGATTTAAAACTTTGATTTTACTACTACTACACCACAACCACAATGTCATCCTATATGTGTAATATCTGTGTCAGATGGCTAACAATATGAAGTTGGCAATGGGGGTAGCTGTTTGAAGTACCTATGCCAACAGGTAGCTAGAAGGTACTCCACAGTTACCACCCTCATAAGTACTTGCAGAGTGTGTAATTGATTCAAGATATCATCTCCAGAGTCAACTCATATAGTTACCGCCGAAAAATTGCGGCCAGCATATTAGATACATGCCGTGTACTTAAAGCAGTGAGCGCAAGACACAGCGTGTGTGCTTGCACCTCATTTACTGAGCTGCGTAAATACGTCCATGCAATACAGCATTGCTACGTGCGTACCAAGTGTTCCACACTGGCCACTATTTACTTGCCGGAACAGTAGGTGGCTTAGAGGTGACTGATTAGTCCCCAGCAGTTGGCTACTTATACCCAGAAGTTGCCTGCCAGAAGACTGAAAGGTCACTCCAGAGTACAACATAAAAGGCTAGATACTTCAAAGGACATCCCTTATGTATGCTAGAGTTCCTTGGTGGTGGGATAATGTAGTAAATGGAGAGATGGTAATCGCCCTGTAGTCACACCAAGAGTAATGCCAAGTACCTCCCACATAATCAACACTTAATTGAGGAATTTAGCTGTGTAATATGGTATCCTTAGAATTCACACTGTTTCATCCATCCTCCTTCAGGATGAGGATGAATGGCTGAGTATGCCTTTCACCGTCTCGCCAATTTGATCGGTTATCATTGGTTATCAGAGGGTGTTTTGAACCAATCCCATAATGCATTGCAATGTGCCAATACTGTACTGTGCTAAACACACATCATTTCTCAGGGATAAAAAGTGTTCAGAAAGCTTAAGTAGCACAAAACATTTCATGATCATTATTCCTTAAGTACTAGTGTTTTGTGGTATGGCTAAAATGAGTGTACGTGTAAAAGTCAGGGTTTTTATGTGTAATGGCAGGGGACAAGGCTTCTGAGCTGGGGGCATTCACCTCTTTCCCCCCACCTCCACTGGGGCATTCATCCCCCACCTCCACCCCCCACCCCCACTCAACCCACCCCTCCCCCACTGGTTACACACTGTTTGTAATGAGCCAATCAGGGATACTTTAAGGTGGTATTACACCTAGATAGCCTTACCTGCGGATGCATCTTTCAATGCCTTATCATAGTTCTCCAACTTAAGGTGACATGCTGCCCTGTTCTTATAGTAAACTCCCTTGTTAGTGTCTGACTCTGGACTCAACTCTAATGCTTTGGTATAGGCAGCTAAGGCACCATCATAATCTTCTGCTTTGTAATGCTTGTTGCCTTCCTCTTTGAACTTCTGAGCTTTTGTTACCTACAAAAATTCCAACTTGAAGTGATACTAACAATGTTGAGTCATTCCACCAGCGTACCCAGCCGGGGAGCGGAGGCAGCGCAAGCACCCGGGGGTTTGCAAAAAGTTTAACAAAATCAGCCTATTTTACTTGTCAGAAGTCCTCCGCACCCCGAGGTCCTCCAGGCCTGATGGGTACGCGCCTGCATTCCATGCCAACTCAACCAGGACTGGTGTGACCATGTGACCACCTTACCCTTTCGATTTCCATCATCTTGTCATCTATAGAGTATATGACAAAATTTTCCAAAATACACTACATAGGGATATGAAATACACTGTATACCTCCATTTGTACGCTGTTTTGAATGTGGCAACAAATGTCATTTTGGTTCAGCGTGTGTGTCTTCCCCGGTGATTTTGAAGTTCCTGTTCAGGAACTTGACAATTTTATTTCATTTCATGATTTTTGTGCATCAAAATGTTGGTTTCAGTTAGAGTGGAGGAGGAGGGGAAGCTGGTGCTACCGTGGAATATTATTTCAATTGACGATGAGCAGTCTTTTGTTGATTTATTTCAATCACTTGGCGTTGATTTTGATTGTGAGTACTCATTGGCAAAGTGTAGCGTAGGAGTCAGTAAGCTTTCTTTTTCTCAAGTTCAACCTGCACTCAACGTTGTTGATGTGTGTTCAGGATTTGGAAAGTATGTTAAGTTTGACTTTGAAGTGAAGAAATCGATTGAAGTCAATCATATCAATGAAGTGGAAGAGTCAGAGGCTCATCCAAATGCCAGAAATGCATTTGATGTCATGATGGCAGCTGCTCGTGATCGTGCACCTGAGTCACACATTCCTCCACTAAAACCAGCCAATGGAACGGATCCAAAGTGTGTTACATAAAATATTAAAGTCACAAAAAAGTAGTTTGTGTGTCCCAATGTGCAGCTGTGAAGTTTCTAACATTCTAAATTTACCTTGGCGGCAAAAATGAAGTTGAAAAAATATTGAATAATGATGAAATGATGAAAAAGTCACCTACCAACACTGAGAAAAAAATAAAACGAGGAAGGGCGGAAACTGGGAATTGTACTTCATTGGCCTAAATACTGATTTCCTCCAGATCTTGTCCCGCCTTGTAATTCATATTCGTTTGCAAAAATACTTGAACTGATTTTTTTAAACTTTTGAAGAAATAAACCTGCAAATACCCATTTGTTAATTAGGGCCAATAGTAAACTTTGTTTTTTATTTAAGGGTTGGTTTCATGTATTAACATGAATGAAATAAAATTAACAATAATTTAAATAATGAAAGACAGTAAATAATGATTTCGATGCAAAATCCGACCTCATCACCTTTTAACAACTCAAACAGGAACGAAGAATCAACTTCCATTGGCCCTTAAAGACAATATCAGTGATTTGCTAAATCAGCAAATCGAAACAACATCAAAATCAGATTTTGCATTGTAGTAACAAGTACAGGTATCCTACATACCCTGCAAAATGATTAAGACCAGAAGCAACAAAATAAGGACAGACATCAGATATTTTAGTCATTACTGTCAGTTCGGACACTTCCTACACACGTAATGAATGGAGAATCGATCTTGGAACCATGCCGTTTTCTTCCTTTCTGTAAAAATTCTACAGACCAGGAAAAGGTAACTTATGAGAATTCTGCAGACTTATCCTTCACTTGAAGCTATTTCTGCAAATTTCAAATATTTTCAAAATCACTGATAGTGTCTTTTGTTTAACCAAGTTAGATCACACCCGGGGGTATGAAGGAAGTGATAAGCCAAAATAACACCACTGTATGGAATAAGATGATGATTTAGTTATTTCTGTTGTGCATGATAGAAAATCAGAGCATGGTTTACTATAGGGACGATTATGATAGCAAGGAACAAGTCAAAACAGATTGGAGGGTTTTCTTTGTGGGTTGACCATTTACACCTTTGAAGCATTATTGGTAGGCGAATCTACAAGTTCCCGATCAAGGCAATTTATGAGAAAATTTTGTATTCACAAAAATCTCCTCCTCTCATCTCTTTCAATTTCATCATGTAAAACTGTAAGCTTACGGAGGGATGAATTCAGTATTCTGCCACCCATCCTTCAACATCAGTTATCCGTTTGAGGCGCAATGGGTTTGTGGCACAATACAAATCTTTCCGCTTACGGATCTGTAAAATGTACAAAAATTAAGCTCCAAAAAAAGTATATTCATCTCAAAATAATAATTTCGCCATATATAGGACATATTCAACTTATATAAACAACAATCCAGGCACTTGATTTTTAACAGTAGCTGTCATATTAGCAATGGAATGTCTGGAATGCGAGGAATGAGTCATCCATGCTTGCAGTCAACAGCATGTTCACAATCATAACAATGAACAACAACGCCACAGCATCATTAACTTAAAGTGCAAGGCTGTATACCTTTCTGCGAATTCCCACTACAATATAAAAACCATGCTGCCACTTAGATAGCTCTTGGCTAGCTTCTGGAAATTTCTCAAGCCAAGCTTGAAAGGTCTTACATTACAATTGTCAACAAAGTACAGTGAAAAGATGATGTAAACAACTGAAGAAGACAATCTCACTTATCATTGCCACAAAAATATATTAAGGCGTCTTTTGGCCAATAAATCTTTATCTACGAGATAAAAAAAATATGTTCTTTATTTCACGTATTAGATTGAAGAGAATTCAAGAACGAATCGTCAAAAAAGGAAATGTTTTGACAAACACATACTTCGTTCATCAGGCTGTGAGATCGGCGACAGTCATATGACCTTTTAAATGACCTACGTACCCAGCGTGATTTGAAACGGGCCCCACGCTAACTTGTATTGAAAAAGTTTTAACGAGATTTAAATATTTTAAAAAATGGGCGTGAACATAAAAAAATGGCAAATCAAATTGCATCGGGAATTGCATGTACCATATTACGCTTCTCTAATCTAGGCTAAAAATTCGTGATGAAAAAAATATGACCGTTTTGTTTAAAAAAAAACGGAATTTTCAAGACCAATGTAAAATGTGGCAAAATATTATGCCACATAGATTAGATTAAACTCATTTCTATAGGCCATATTACACCACTCTAATTCAGAAAATGGTTATCTGTGGAATGCATCAAAAGGTCTTTGTAGTAGAACAGAAAGGGTTACGCCCAAAAAACGTTTGTTTTTAAAAGAGACCACTGGACACATTGAACAATAGTGCGCCCTCAAGATTTTCAAAATCGATATTTTTGTGATGGTGTAAGGCTTTTATAACAAAAGCCCAAACCGAAATGTTAAGACCAATTCATGCTTCTTTATGGGGTAAATGCAGAAACGATTTATAATTTAAAATGCGCCGGCGACGTTAAATTTCAGCAGACGACGAAAATGGCGTTTAACACAAGAACACGCACGCCGTATGCATGTTTCCCACGCTATCCACACTGTTTGATCGGTCTATAACCTTTGTGGTTTTAATATCAGTGAGTACGAGTCAAAATATTCATGTAATATACACATTTGTTGATTAAGTTATGGAAAACTTAAAAGTTGGCCTACAAATTACCTGGATGTCTTTAACCCCATATCCATGTCCCTATCTGTTTTGGGGTATGTTATTTTTATGTGTAAAATATATCTCTGTTCTTCCAATGGCCTAGACTATCATTTGAGAGCAAATTGAAGAAATTTCATATTTTGTGAAAATGTGCCAGTGTCGCTTTAAAGGGATAAAGGCCCGGAAAGGGGTTAACACTACTAGGCTACTACTAGTACTTAGTGGAAAATACATAAACACACAAAAAGGCATGCAGGTGGACTCGAGTATCCTGCACATTGATAGGTTTATGTATTTTATTTGGTAAATGATTACCAAAAAGTGAAAAAAAAATTGCCCAGAATTGTCCAAAATAAGCCTTTTCATACTGTTTCATATCATCACTTTTGACACAAATGCTCGACTTGCTGAAAACGGCGGAGGAGATCGACTTATTTTCGGTTGTTCAATATTCAGCACAATTTGCACTCAGTGTGTATGAGTGTATAACTGATTTGATATGTTTTCTAATTCCTATGCTGACTACATTATAAAATGTACTTGATAATACAATATATGATATGGACTTTGGACGACTAGCACAATAAACATCTTTAAATGGAATCTTTGCATTATATCAGTCATCGGCGTACCGAGGCAGTTGATTCAGAGGGGGAAAAATTCGTAAGTCGTCCTGGTGATTTGCTCCAATTAAGCCTGAACTTGACAAAATGCGCGCGTAGCGTGCGAAAATTTCCCAATTTACATTAATTTTGCCCAAATTTAGGCTGAAATTGGTCAAATTTCCCGAAGAAGAGGGATAAAAATTCATAATTTTTGGTCCATATCGTCCCGCTTTTTCGAACCAGAGGGGGCAACTTATCCCCCTGCCCTCCTTCGCTTCGGTCGTATACGCCACTGCTATCAGTGCATTACTCATTGAAATATTTCATCCCTAGACTATGTTGACTACATTAGACTAAAATGTAGTTAACTATTATTTTAAATCCTTGTAATTTAGAGTGTAGTTCAAAAACCCTATAAATATACGAGCAAAACAGACTCATACTTTTATCGGATGATCCTCATTATGGATCGCTCTATTTTAGGTGCGAGTGAGTACACCTCATACATTTGAAAATGTCATAACGGTAGAAGTTACTTTTAATAAATGTAGTCTTGATCAATCAAATAAGGACTATGAAGTAGCCAATGCGTACCAGACAAGTTACACATGTTCCTTAGGTGTAAGGGAATCTGAGATGAGCTATGACCCAAAAGTGTCATTTTGGGTTGGGGGGGAGGGCACTTCCTGACGATTATACACTTTCCATAAATGAAGTGACAGTTACTCATTTTATAACACAGCCAATGTATTTTCTCTTCCCACCCCTCAGTGGTGACGATCTAAGGTTTCCTGGACAGAATGGGGCTACCTGGAAGCCAGATCAGGACACTACCTGTGATTGCCCCAACTGCACCACAGACACTGGAACATCTCTTGGTCTGTCCAATGTGGAAGCAAAATGCCACAGACAAGACCTTGCAGAATTAGGCCCGAATTCAGTGGAGCAGCCAGCCACACCAAGCTTTGGCCAAGGGCCCACCCCCCCCCCCCTTGTACCACACTCTTGGCAATCTGGCTGGATTCATTCTCTGCGAACCAATTGTTTGGATTACGATAAGAAAAGAAGCCCCTCGCGTGATGTAATTGGGTTGTACACTCATCTTCCATCTCCTTTCTTCCTAAATCTTTACACGGAATCAAGAAACTTATTACACCATCACCCCCCCAATAGATAATTTTCCTTCAAAAAGAGCATTTGCCAGACCTAAACCAGTACTAGGTATAACCCCTCCCTTCAAATGGTAAGTTCCACATAAAAATAAATAAGTTGTTTTCGTGAACGAGGATGTTCCGGAATAAAAATGGCTGCTGTGAAAGGTTGGATCTGAGAATCAAGAGTCAGTGATTGAAAAGATTTGCAAACCACTCGCAACGGCAAAATTAGTGTCCGGAACTGTCACATTATCTCAAAAAGGAGACGAAAAGGTACGGCCTTTGTACTAATGCATGAATGCCGTAAAGGTTGATTCTGGTTTGATATTAGTGGTCGTTACGGACGCTATCGCCACTGAGTCAGAACACCACTGTGCCACTGACAGTGACTACCACAGCAAGGGACTCAGTCTCAGTAAGAGATCGTGACAGTGTCTGTTTTTTTTCTTGGTGTGCATATACGACAATTAGACACACAAGCAATTTTGCGAATAAATTTTTAAAAAAACCAAAAGAAATTGAGTCAGCTAGTCTGGAAAAAAAAAGGGAAATGACGTACTATTGACATGACACAGTCTGTGCCGATTAGGTGACAATTTATATTAATTAATTGACAATAGGGTGGGCTAGTACAGGGACGTTACGTGTTTTTGGACATTGGTGGTAGGCACGACGTAAAGGCCAATAATGCATTTGAAAAGCCGTAGAAATCACGCACTGTATAAAGTGTATAGAATCATGACTGTCGACGCAGTGCTGGTCGAAAGTCAATTACACAAGAAGAAAAATAACACTAATGGCCGCAGTAAGTTCTCAGCACCTTACTTGTATTGTTATTTATCCGCCAATTCTGTTTTCGATTGAAAAATAAATATTTTGCAGGAATTTTGAAGATATCTTGTCGGGATTCGTGCTACACGATTGGACTTATGTTAAGTGTCGTTATACTAGAAATGAGGGTGATTAGTACATGTGACATGCAAGCCAAAAGATTGATGACGTCTGCCAGGCCCGAAAAGTCAGTTATGACTCCGTTGTATAGTGGGGTGGGCTTTAAGTGATGATGTTAAAGATCATTTTGTCCTAATCTTATTGATGCCAGCTGATCCCTGCGCATTTTGACACCAATTTGTCACAAATAGGCCAAATAATGAGACAGGTACTGCCCAAAAACGTGGGGATTTAAGGGGGTATGGGTAGTACAACGGAGTTGTCATACATGAAATTTGGGCATGTCAGACGAGGCATTATCAATCTTTTGCATTCACATTATGAATCACCCTCATTTTTAGTTAACGCATACATAAGTAAATCGTGTAGCACGATCCCGACAAGAATATCTCCAAAATACGACGTAATATTATTTCATAGAGAAGAAAGAGAAACAGAATTGCAGGAGATAAAGGAGAAAATAACAAGTACAAGTAGGTGCAATGATTAAATACTGCCGGCCAGTAGGGGTTATTTTTCTTAGGGTAAGTGACTTCCGAGCAGCACTTGCGTCGGAAAGATACACTTTATACAGTACTTGATTGCTACGGCTTTTCAATGCCTCTATTGGCCTTTACGTTTCGTGCCGACGACCAATGTTCAAAAAACGACGGAAAGGTTCCCTGTACTAGGTATGCGGAGGGTATGAAAATGATCAATTCATCAATTACGGAATTAAGTAACATATTTAGCAAGTTGGGTTGGTAATTTTTATGTTTTGAGGTTAAGGAGTACCATTTTATGAATTTAATCAGGTTTCGATTATGAATGACTTGCCCGCACAATGCACTGATTCGTATTGCATCTCGGCTGATTCCCGGCAGAACACCCATTGATTCCAGTACTACAGCCTGTTAAAAAAAATGGTTACAATCAGAAAAAAAGTGTTCCGATTTATGTTTATGTGTTCTCTACTTGATAATGAGAGCCTGACACTTGCGCATACACCCCATCAAGTACAGTGGGAAACCAACTTGCGGTTTTCGATGGTAGACGCAATAATGCATGTGTTGAAGTTGAAAGCCCTATTCAAAACTGTATAATATTGATGGTTAACCACTAAAACGGCGGTTTTTTGTTTATATTTGGGAATGAAATGGACTGGAGGGCTCAAAGTTCAGGGGAGACAATGAGAAGAAAAATAAGGCCTTTCATCTGATATCAAATCGAATACTACTTCGGGTAAATCAAGGGGGTCCCAACACACGATCGGAAACGCACCTTTAAATATGAAAATTTCAAGGGATAAGTATTCCTTTCTGGATAAGATTAACCCTAACCCGGACCGGGTCGTTTTGCCGACAAACGGCCCAAATGCAACGAGTTGCAATCTATTTGTTATTTTTAACGGCCCAGATGCAACGAGAAAAAATTTTGCGTTTCATTGCGCATCTCGGCCGTTTTTCCCAGCACAGGAAAAAGTAGCGTATACGTCCGGTAAAGGCCCGAGCCCAACGAGGAACATGAAACATCGCATCATTTTCGGAGGATCGTCCCAGATGCAACGAGGAACCTCGCCGTCATTTTCCCGGAAGACGTCCCCAGATGCAACGAGGAACCGCGCGTCATTTCGGAAAGGCGTCCAGTGCAAGGCGAAGAAACATCGCGTGCGAATGAAATGAGAACAGGGGGATGCTAAATAAATCGGGAATAGGCCTGACACTAGATCCAGAGAGATGGATGCGTACTGCCACACTGATCTGACATGAAATCTGTAGCTTATAGTTCGCCAGTCGTGCGTGGCGACTATTACGCTACGTCATGCTCTACGGTTAGAATTGAGATGGCGATCTTGCATAATTAATGAGTAGACTTATCGAAAATGGTGGCGCTATCACCAGCGATATCGAAATTGTCTATGGGCCCATTTGTAACAGTGTCACCCGCCTGATGAGAAGCAGTGCGCCTTTTGCGGGCAACCCGTCCGAAATGCCCAATGAAAAACTCGCATCATTTTCCCCAGAATGACGTCCCAGATGCCCGAGGAAGAGGAACATCGCACTTTCCGGGAAGACGGCACCAGATTATGCAAAGAGGAAAAATCGCTTCATTTTCCGGAAAGACGTTTCAGATGCAACGAGGAACAGCGCCGTCATTTTCCGGTAAGACGGCACAAGAATGCAATGAGGTGCAATGAGAGTCCTTTGCGCGACAAAAAATAGTTGGTGACGACGAGATGAAACGAGAAAAACATTTTCAGACCCGGTACCCACGTGTTCGTTGCACCTCAATGCGCGGGCAGGGTGGGTTAAAGACACAAAAACAGGCTTTCAAATGTGTGTTTGTTTCATCTTATTTGCTTTGTCAATCCAGAAATATAATCAATTTACTGCGATACACCAAAAGCGATTCTGTGCCACTTTTATGCATGCCATGGAAAGAGTTGTTTCAGACCCGAAGCGCGCGCAGTTAAGTGAAGCTCACAAAGATTGCAACTTCGTAAAAGAAACAGAAAACAGATTAAAGAGGTTAAAACAAAGGAAGTCTAGTTGATCAATATAAATAGTCAACATAATCCGTTCAATGATAAATATCTTCTTTCATAAATAATAAATAAACAATTACAAAGATTATTGCACATCAATGAATGGAGCTTTGAATTTATTACAAATTGGATTTTAAAATCCATGCGCAGAAGGAATTTAATTGCGACCAAAATAAACACCCTCCAAATACAAAGAAATGGTTTAAAAATATTGCACTATCGTTGTGCATATTAAATTGTTGAAGTCAATAAACTATTGAAACTAGGAAGACAAAGCCTCGAGGTGTTGATGGGAATTTTCGTTTATTGATACTTAAAACCCTAAAAACTCTCCCCTCGGGTTGCTGTACGCTCATTTTTCTCTTCTAACAAACACAGTATGTCGAATGTTATTCACTTTATCTTAAAGCCAGAACCTATGATCATAACTGCCACCATTACGTAAAGTTTTCATATATTTTATCTGATCAAAAGTGAATAACTTATGTTTAACTAATTCTTTTCACCCTTTTCACTCAACCAGAAAGTGGCACAACTCGATTTTTGTGTTACGCAGGTAAACTGGAGGTACTCTCGATTGAAACCAAACGAAAATGAGGATGAAACAAAAAATGCTGGAAACCCTGGTCTTTCCTCTTTAACCCTATGCGGACAGAGGAAATGAGATTGTGCAACTGAAAACGTGTGGTACCGGTCGGTGGAAATGCTTTCGTTGCATCTGGGCCTGTAAAACTAGCTTTTGGTCGCGCAAATGACTCTCAGTGGCTCTCATTGCCATCTGGGCCGTCTTACCGGAAAAGACGCGATGTTTTTCGTTGCAATGGGCCGTCTTCCGGAAAATGACGCGATGTTTTTCGTTGCATCTGTGGAAGTCTTCCGGGAAAATGACGCGATTTCTTTCGTTGCATCTGGGCGTATTGACTGGACATGATGCGATGCTTTTTACTGCATTTCGGACGGCTTGACCGCAGAAGGCGCAAGAATGCTTTTCATCAGCGGTGTGGGGTGGTTGACACGTACAAATGCCCCTAGACAATTTCGATTTCGAGGGTGATTAGCGCTAGCGCCCATTTTCGATAGCTATTGGGTTAATTATGCATAAATGTATTCGTGACGTAAACCGGGGGATGACTTAGCTTAGCGCCACGCACGACTTTGATGTAGCGTAATAGCGCACTCACGACTGCGAACTATAAGCTACAATTTCATGCAGATCATGTGCAGTACGCATCCATTATTTATTTATTTATTTATTATTTATTTACCCTTTTTTATTTCATTTTACGCGATGTTCTCGTTGCATCTGGGACGTTCTTCCGGTTAAATGGCGCGATGTTTTGCGTTGCCTCTGGGCCGTATCCGGGAAAAAATGCCGCCGAGGTTTTTCGTTGAATTTGGGCCGTCTTCCAGGAAAAGGCGCGATGTTTTCGTTGCATCTGGGCCGTTATTGATGTAAGCCTACGTAGTCCTGTACCGGGAAAAACGGCCGAGATGCCATTAAACGCAAAACTTTGGCTCTCGATTGCATCTGGGCCGTTAAATTTTTTAAAAATAAAAATTAGATTGCCTTTTCGTTGCATGTGGGCCGGATCGGCGCGCAAAACATACGGGTCCTGGTTAGGTTTAATGTGATGGCCAATAGACTTAATTATGTTGAGATATAATATTGAAAAAATCGTTCTGATGATACATTTTTTTTTTGAGACAGGATGTAGAAGATGTTGAAAACCAATTGCATTATTGACTGAGATGTCCACACACAAATTTACAACACAAATTACCGTAACCACTTGGGTAAGCCCATGAATCCACAGGGTTTCGCTCCATGTGGACTTACGTGGGGCCCTCCAAATTTAGAGATGTGGTTCAAGGTCCAAATGTGCACACCCGGAAGTAGAGCTTACATTCCGGTCATTGTCTTTGATGGAATTTCAGCCCTTTCCTGGCAGAATGCCCAATGATTTCTATTGACTGGTGGCTTTTTTGAACGATTTTCTGCAAGTTACTCCGCTGCGGGGAAAATGTCTTACGACAGTCATGAAAATCAACAATGACTCTAATTGACTCTCTACGGTCAGGTTGCGTGCTTTGGATTGACCCTCGGCCATTTTAGAGGGAAAAACCCCGGTGACGTTTAGGGTTAATGATTGTGATCAAATTATAAAATCAAGGTATTAAAATGAAGTGTTTTGGAAAAAGTCATATTTTAACTTTATTATGCCACACAGTTCATTGTGTAACCTTAACCCGCACCGCGGGGCCTTCCCACGACAAGTCTGAGGGTCAATGAGAATCCATCATTCGTTGGCGTTTGACGTACCGAGAATCACTGAGAATCATTTTTTAAAATATCATATGACTTTCCCCCGCAGAGGAATAACTGCCGGAAAATCATCACAGCCGAAACGTCAACAGAAATCTTGGGTGCTTCTGACGGCAAAACGTCGAAAGTCAACCATGATTGTAGGTTGTTCTGCCGGTTATTTCTTATTAACGGACGAAAATCAACGAGAATCATTGGTTTTCAACGCCTTCTGACCAGCAAAGCAGTCCAGAATCAATGACCCGAATGTACGCTCTACTTCCGGGTGTGCTGGCAAATTGTGATCTTGACACATCTGCCTAATCGGAGCGGCACGAATAAGCCCACAGGGGGGGGAAAGCCCTGTGGGAAAACGGGGAGTGGGTAAGCAGTGCATCATGGGGTACAACATGGCGACTTACATTCATGTGTGTGTATATTGTCACCTGTATGCATACGTAGGCTCTCCTGTATGCGTGCTACTATGGTGATAACGGGGCTTGGGTGAAATTACAAATTAGACTCAAGTCCTCAAGAAGAATACAACATAACAGTCAAAAACCAAATCATATAGATCACTTGGGTAATCAAATGGCCAGAATCTATGCTTATAGAGGATGATGGAAACAAAAAAGGTAAAAGTGAAGAGATTTAATCACTAATCTTGAGCCGAGAAAATTTTGCACCCGGTGGCTGTGGACGTCATATCCGTTTTTCAGTACAAAGACATCACATCAACACATTTAGGATTTTTTGAAGCATGTTCTTTTTCCGTCGGTCAATTTTTTTTAAAGGCGATTCTATCAGATGAACAACCTTTCATCGACATATCGGGTCATCCCTTTATACTTTGTTTTATCTTTTGGTACTTTGCATTGTAGGAAGTTCTTA
Organism: Ophioderma brevispina; assembly: GCA_023653785.1. NCBI lineage: Eukaryota > Metazoa > Echinodermata > Ophiuroidea > Amphilepidida > Ophiodermatidae > Ophioderma > Ophioderma brevispina. The sequence goes on along the minus strand of JAMKCH010010499.1, from coordinate 46,139 downwards.
TCATAGAGTTGTTGAGGTGGTACATGGTATGAGAGGCAAGTTACCCAAGCAACTCTACATAGGTAAGGATTGGATGTTTTGAATTTGCTACTACTTACTGCAGTTCTGTAGGTTTGGGGTGGGGTAAAATTACTGCTAAGGTGAAAAAAATGAAAGTTTCCTCAGCTTTTTCCTGCTTGTATGGGGTGTAAAATTGTACATTTTAACTTGCATTTCTTTATTTGTTTTTTAACATTTTTTAAAACTGACACCGAAGAAAAGGGGTTGTGACAATTCTATGTCGACCCTGGGTCCCTAGTGACCCTGATGAATTCATCAGACTTGTACGGAATAAACTGCGATTATGCGTTTTATTCATCAGGTCACTAGTGATCAGGGTCGCTAATTGTCACAACCCGAAGAAAAGAGTGTTGATTCAATTTTAAAACTAGAATTTTGCGGTTTTTCCTCTCCGTCTTTCTCCTCGGCTTGTCACGCTCTGCTTTCAAGAATATAAGCTGTGGGGCCGCTCCATGACCTTTGGACCTTGGAACATGACCTTTGGACCTCATCAACATATGAGGAGCCCATGGTGCACCTAGACAGAAGTTTGGTTCCAATTGAACTTCAACTTTCATTGAGTCAATTTTTAAAAACTTAACCTTTTAGTGACACATACACACCTCCACACATACATCCCACATACACATAACACGCACAACGGATTGCAAGTGGTCCCTCCAGCATAGCTGGCGGCCCACAAAAAAATGTCCACATAGCGGTAAGCCCGTATTTGGGGGGTGGGCCCGTGGGGGGTGGTGCAGTCTTAAACCTGGTGTAAAATTAGACTCCTCCTAATATAACCGCCAATTTTTAGGCCAATGAATTTTTTTTTTTTTTAATATTGTTATTTGTGAAGTAAGTGTTTTTACATTTCAATATTTTAGAAGAATAATGAGAGTGGTGGTGGGAGGGTAGGGGGGTATAGCCCTAACCAAGGGTTCTAGACCACAAATACGCACACATTGGTAATTGTGGTAATGATAGTTTACAGAATCTACAATATTTGTGGTATTTGTGTATGATCTTATCATTGACATAAAAAGTGTGGTACATCCACTTACATCCCGCACCATGTAAGCCTCTAACTCAAGGTTCCCCTGGGCCCAGCAATTTCTCTCGGCGGCCCTGTACATTGTGGCCTATGGCGCAGTTTTTTTGTTGTTTATTACTGTGGTATTTTGTGGTATATGATGAGTTACTCTATCTTGGTAAGTTATGATTTAGTTACTAAGCATATACCCCAATCTACCACAATCAAATTTTGTGGTAGATTGAGGTCTATGGTAGGTGTAAGTATGATGAAGTTGTATTTTGTGATCTGTGGTAAGTCCTCACAATATACAGCCTGCAGTGTTAGGGATAGCAAATGGTAATGCAGTTGGAAAATGCAAAATGAAAAAGTAAAAAGTGAAAAATAAAATGCTTGATTTATCGATTTGTTTTTCTTTCAATAAAAACAAACCCTACAAAGATAAAAAGCTTATTTAGTATCAAAGTATTGGAATTTACTGTATAACCTATTTCCTGTGTTTTCATTATCAGCTCTCAGCTGCATTTTGGGGTTTTCATGACGTATGGTCAAGACTCTAAAATAGAACCACGGGCGCCAATCCGAATCATCAGAACCAGGGGGTACACTTGGACCCCTACATCTGCAAGTTTTCAAGAACATGGCAAGGTAAGAAATAAGTTAAAATAGGGCTTAATTCTTTTTGGGGGGCCAAATGCATTGATTTTGAATAACAAAGTGATGAAAAAATTTTTGGAAATGTAAGATCATTGTCCATCGCTAATAACCTGTTCACAGAACCCCAGTGGTAATATTTTGGTGTCCAAAGAAAAGCTAACTATTTTCTCATTTACCCCTGTGAATCTTAGCACGTAAGGGTATTGGTTTTGATGTTGAGACGAAAATGTGTCGCATTTTGGTCGACCAATTTAAAAGTTTTCACGGTACTCTATGGGGCTTACAAATTCCAACGTTTTTCAGTTCCTCACAGTATGAAAACGAATTGGAAATTTCATCGTAAAACTGTAACGGATGGGGTTTTGGGTTGGAAGGTCACCGATCAAGACGAAAACATATCTCACCGGTTTTTCCCCTTTAAAAAGTCAATATGAAAAAACACACTGACCCTACCTGAAAGGTCTGTTCACCAGTATCGTGAGGTTTTTTTTTTGTTCTTTGCATTATCCACATTCTTTTTGGTGGCAAATTAATTGGTCAATATACAGTTACTGAAAGAGATTAAAAATTTGCATTTTGTACAATTAAAAGCATTGATTTGTGAATTATTTGTTGTTTCAAAGAGAGAATTCATGGGTGTACTATATAAATTACAAAATAACTTTTTTTTCATATCACAATAGGTTGTTATGTTACTACTAGAGAAAGGTGCTCAACCAGAATTGCCAGATTCAGAAGGAAGGTAAGAACTCTTCATTCCCTTACCACAAAAACTGCCGAATAAGCAGTCAACAGGTAGTCGATAGGCAGTCGAAGGCATTCAACTGTATTATAAGCAGTCAAAGCATTTTAAATAAGTAGTCGAAGGCCTCTACATGAATTAGCAGGGGCATGCACTACAATATTAAGGGTATGGTGCAACAGAGGGTTAGGCGTATGTGCATTTTGGTCATTAGGAGAAAAGTACCTAAAGTCCTTTGTTAGGAACAATCCAGAGGGTGTATTGAGTCAATCCCACAATGCACCAGTTTGGGGAAATTTCACCTCAATTGGGTCATGTGATCCTATAAAAATCCTATTCTTAACACATAAAAAAACCTGACTTTTTTGCTCATTTTAGCTCACAAAGCATTAGTACTTAAGGGATTTTTAGCATGATTATGAAATGTCTTGTGGTTCTTAAACTTTTGGAACACTTTAATCCCTAAGTACTGACATGTGTTTAGTACAGTGCAGTATAGGCCACCACGTAAATATAACCCAGACCCGAAGATTCTCCCGAAACAGCGTAACCAAAATCAAGGTGCCCAAAAGTATTATAATGAGCATACGCACTTCATTATCATAATTTTGGGCACCACCATATTTGGTTTACGTATCGTCGTATTTGGAAAATCCTTAATGCATATTTATGAACACGCGGTATTTTACGTTCGACACACTTTAGCGATTGAAAACAACAATAACAACTGATGCCACATGCTATCATTCGGACTCAAATATCTCTTTTCCTAAGCAAAATTAACAGGGGTCATCGGGAGACTTTTCGTGCATTAGGAATGCAGGAATCTTTTTAGATGCATGGTTTCTTCCATCGATTGATTTTCGCATAATTATTGCAGAAAAATCGGTCGATCGGACAATGGAACACTGGGGAAATGCAACATTGATAACATAACGTGTGACGCACAGATTGTAGGTGCGTGTGCTTGTGCAGTAACAGCGACGACGTGCGGCTGGTTGCGCAACAACAAGGATGGCGCGAGAGGTGTGAGAGAAATCGGTTACGCTGCTGGCCTATTCAATAACACGCGCGATTCCCCTTATATTCCAGCTCTGTGAGTATAGGCACATTGCTATGCATCATGGGATTGACTCAAAGCACCCTCTGGGAACAATCAGACACCCTACCATTGGTGGCGACATTCAGCTCTATTTCAACTTGAGTAGGTTTTTTGTGGTGTTGCTAGGTTCAATAATTCCTGGTAAAATCTATAAAATTCCACTTAACACCCTTATTGGGTGCAATTTAAGCTGATTAACCTTGCTGTGTGGAGTTATTGTGCTCTGTTCAGTGTTCACTGACCATGCCAAAGAAATTGGTAGACGTTTCATATAGAAGTCCCATTGATGCAAATGAGGTATTGCCATTCATTCCGTCAAGCACTACTGCACAACGTCATACAGCGCATGATGGAATCAATTGTAATATCTCATTTGCATCAATGGGACTTCTATATGAAACGTCTACCAAGAAATTATGCCACCATTGTGTTGACAAATCCTTGTCATTGTGTTCCCTGTTCACTCATCCACGCAAAACCAGAGACCATCTTTGGCAAAACACACAGCCAACTTTCAGTGAGCCCAATAGTTGAGTGCAGTTGCCAGCTGGTGGTGGTCACAAGTTTTGGAGCTTATCCTGTGCTTAAAAAGAAGTCAGTTTAAAGACACATTTTTGCATTGAAGATGGTATAAAATTGGAGTAGACTAAAAAGCCACAAATTGCAAGTTACATCAGCCTACAGTAGCATATGTGCAGCAAGCAAATGATTGGCAGAATATCACAGTCATGCACAGAGTTGGTTGGTTGTCTCATGTAGCAGTGCAAAGTCCTCTGGTTCCCATTATTTTAAGAATTAAGGACATGGTATATGCCTACTAGGAAATTCATTTACATTTCCTAAGCTGCTAGAAACAAAACGTTTGATTAGATGACAGCCCGCCCATCACAGTGGATAACTTTTTCAGTTGATTGACAAATAATTGATGATCTGACCAATGGTCTTGAGAGTAACATCATGTGTACAATGCCCAGATAACACAAGTGTTGATTTAAAACCTGTTTCCTGTAAGTGACGCATTTTGGACGGACACACACACTTCCCAAAAATGTCCGTCCAAAATGTGTCACATTACAATATTTAAATTCTTGATATTGTCTTACAGATTGAATAAAATGCAGATGGGATATTTGGTACCAAACTACAGGCTAATACGTTACATAATAATGTTTTGCATACTATTTTTCTCTTTGATGAAAGGATCCCTGTCTGAAGTTTACTGCTAATGTTACTTTTTTTTTGGACGCCTCAATAGGAATAACACTGTCCGTGCAAAAAATAGTACGTTAGCAACACCTGTTTTTGCTAAAAATGCTATTTATCAACGCTTTTCAAAAATTTAAACTATTTATTATCTTCTATAACATGTCCTTATAAATCATCTACACTCAATTATCCTTCCTGCTTTCTAAATACAACACTATTCAATGAAGGAACTCATGGTCCTTTTACTGTTAAACATGCCATAGATCTGTGGTAAATAATCTCTAAGTCTAACATCCTCGCTAAGCGATGTTGTCTTTTTAAAGACTATTCTGTTTTACTATAACTTTGTTTATTTCTAGTCCTAGTTTAAGTAAACAACCTCGCTTAAATACTACAAATTAAATATACTCTTTCTTACCACATCATTTTGAATTTTGTTGATAAATGTCTATTTGTTCGATCGTTCCTACCGTTGTTGGCATTAACCTACTCTAAACAAGTCATTCAGACTAAAACACAATAGGCTCTCATAGGCAGGTTTTAGGAAAACACCCTTAATCAATCATAGCAGTCATGATTTAAAGTCAGTTTTGCATTTCCTGGAAAAAAAAACACATGAATACCCAGACAGGCATAAGCACTTGGGTTATGGTAAAAAAATGCCCAGCAGGCTAGGCACTCATTAGTTACTCATATTTTCACCATATCCTGAATGCACTCTTACCTTTTTACATTTTTTATATAGTTGTGAATACAGAGTGTCGAAGGAATCATTACCCAGTCAGGCACTCATAGGCAATTTGTCTTGTTTCGAGATGGGGTTACCGTTTAATTTCCTCTCCGTTTACACGGTCTGTATTCCGTTCGTTTTAACGTTCATAACAGTTAACGACTTGCCGAATTTGGCGCTTCACGCAAATGCAATTCTTGACACCATAAATCGTTCGTAATCGGTCCCAGTTGTTACCCGGCTTTGCATACGAATCATAAATATCATCTTGAACCATAAAATGTGTTTTACTTACTATGTAGTTTTAATCCAAAATTTAAAATTAATTTGAACTTGAATATCCCAAAGATCCAAAACGACGAATAACGTGTGAGCTTCCATTACCGCTGCCATTTTACCTTGTTGTAGATCCCTCTGTTAATTGAAGCACCGCGTAAATGGGCCGTTTATGCGGTGTATATACCGAAGTCGCTCCACTCACGTTACCACCGAATGGTAAATGGGGGATTTCCTTGTTTCCGTAAAAGTTGGAAACCAGCTAGAAGAAGCATCCCAGGTCAAAATTCTCAGTGGATCATAGTTGACTGGTTTCAACTGGAACCAGTTTGAAATCCAGTTGATCCAAGTGGGATATCGCAGTTGATATCAGTTGACTTAGTTGATTCCGTGACGGAAAATGGAACAATTTTCAACTAGGTGTTTACTTGACCAGTGAAACTCAGTTAAGACCAGTGACAAACAGTTAAAAACAGTTGAAACCAGTTAAGTTCCGTCGCGGAAAATGGAACAACTTTCAATTGGGATCAACTGGAATTTGGACTGGGATTGGAAGTCGACTCAATGTTTAGTTTTCGTTAACTGTACTTTTCACTGACGGCGGCGGCCGGTGGGTAATTTGTGAAAATTTGACTTTAGCAATTAAAATAATACTGAAAAAAAGTTAGTAGGGTTGCTGACGTGTAAAACATGTAGTGAATTTTCTAAACGTGTAGTGACCCTTCCGTTCGAAACGTGTACACGTTTTACCGTCCCAGCACTAGTCTTGTTGTAGGTTAGCGTTGAGATTTTTATTGAATTTTCAAAATTAAATTTATTGAAATTGAAATTCTGAGGGGAAAATATCCAGTAGCACCTATCACACTTTTTTCACTAAATGCCCAAATTACCGTGTGCCTCTAAGTGCCAGCCTCAGGTTAGGGTAACACAAAGTTAAGAATATTGTGGTGATACTTCCAATTTCACCACAAAATATATGCTTATTGGGAACCTAAGTTTTTAGATGCTCACATCGGCCCCACCTCTCAAGGCCAACATATTATTGTAAAATTAGAAAAAAGAGAGGTATTGTGTGCTCTTCCAACAAGCCAGTGACACGACCCTCCCAAAACCCAATAAAGACCCGCATCACACCAGGATGTGACAATTACAGAAAAGGTAGAGATTGGCCCTGCCTGAATTTAAGAGTTGCATAGCTCAGATGGTAAAGTACTGACTCCCAATCCCGGATGCTGCTTCGGCTACATTTCTTTGTTATCTCGTGGCATATAGTTTTCTAGCCTGTTTTTCTATTGTTATTTTTATAATGCTGAAATATTTTAACCGATTTACACTTCCTAACACTACTTTTTCGTGGTTTTTTCTTTTCCTTTTCTCTCCAGGACAGCCAAAGATTTTGCCTCTGCATCGGGAAAATTTGGGCACACTTTGCAGCTTTGAACTGCCCTCGCACACCCAAAGCTGAGCTTATAGATAAAGGCATCATCAAAAAGGTAAGAACAGAATATGCATTTATTTATATAAGAGGTTTAAAATAGTAACAGAATAAAGCACTATAATAATTAACAGAATAAAACACTACAATATACATTTTTGTGTCATCTTCAGAATGGCAGTAGGCCATAGAGCAGAGCACAGACCTGTTCAAACATAATCATTCACCCCCACTACAGAAAAGGTTGACTCTTTGGTAGTTAGTATAGACCAGGTGTTCTCAATTATATTAGCTGAAGGGCTGGATAATGGCGAACATGTTTGAAAGTTCCCTACTTGAGGACCAAATACATCTTGAAATTCATTAGGTTTTGGCCTTTATATTTTATAGGCAAATCGAGGGTCAATTTAAAGTTTGGTGGCCGGATTTGGCCAATGGGCCGCCAATTGAGAACCCCTGGTATAGACCCTCTATATCAATGCTAGGTAGTTAGTAGTGTCACTTTTTCAATAGGGGCCAATTTAAGGTTACACAGGGTCAAACTTTAAAATGCCCTGCCTCAATCAAGTTGAAAATGTATGCCATACTAACTATCGAAGGTGTTAAACCTTTTCTGTAGATAGACCCACAATGTATCTCTAGTAAGTACACACATTACACACACAGTCACACACACACACACACACACACACACACACACACACACACACACACACACCCTCACACATATACACATGCACACACACACAGGTCTTGTTTTGCTGCATTTGTTTATAAATTTTCAGGTAATGTATTTTATAAATCACTATGACAAAAGTATTCTCTTGGTTGTTGTTGTTGTTGTTACAGGTATCTGGCCAGGCGAGACCAAATAGCAGACAGCCCATCACCTGTTGGTGGAATCGCAAATTTGGGGGTGGGGTTTAAAAAAAAAAAAAAAGGTCAGTCAGCCAGGCCACACGGAAAAAATGTTCTGTTGTGGTCAATGTGTAGTTGAAAACAAAACATCAGATTTTTGTTTGTTCAAACTTATGTAATGTGGGCCTATAATTTGAGGATTTTAAAGTTTTAAAAAGTTATAACATATTAGTCTCTTGGTGATTTTAACATTATTTATTCAATTTTTTTCACAATTGTGGCAAACAAGAACATACAAAAACAACTTTTGTTCTCTTACATGCCTCATAAAAAATTTAAGCACTTGCCCATGTAGGGTCTTATGTACACTCTAAGAAATCAAAGGACCAACCAAAATGGTTCTAAAGTTGCCCTCTCATGGGAACCCTAAAATGTTCCCTAAAGAATCAAACAAGGTTTCCCAAAAGTGATACAGAACCAGTTTTGGTCCTATCTAGAAACTTTTTTGGGGTTATTCAATTTTGGTGTTTGAATTAATCCCACAAGCAATGCAATGTGTCTATACGTGTAACTCTACTAAAACATATCAGTACTTGGGGTTAAAAGTGTTCAAGAAGTTTAAGGACCACAAAACATATCATGATAAAATATCTTTAAGTACTAGTGCTTTGTAGGCTAAAATGAGTGCAAAAGTCAGTGTTTTTATGTGTTAGGAAAAGGATTTTTGTGGGATCACATGACATTATTGAGGTGAAATTTCCCAAAACTGGTGTAATGTGGGATGGACTCAATACACCCTCTGAATTAGACCTAACTTGGGAACTTGGGATACAAGTGAAAATTCTCAGCAGAACTCAAGTTTTAGAAACATGGCCAAAAATATGCTCTCAATGCTATCACTCTACCAAATTTGAAGTGAACACATCACTATTTTTTACCTCTGTGTAATAATGTACCTTTTATTTTTGTGGGCTGCCAGCACTTAGCAATTTGTTGTACGTGTGTATATTGATGTGTATGTATGTGTGTATGTGTCACTAAAACATTAAGTTCTTTCGGAAAATGACCTAAATTTGAAAAGTTGAAGTTCACAACATGGGTGCAACATGGGATCCCTCAATGGTTGATGAGATCAAAGGTCACTTCCCAAGGTCAAAGATCATGTGAGGGTCAAGTTGTAAGGTAATGCGAGCGGGGCCCACAGCTTATATTATTTGAATATAGCGGGTGCGACAAGCCGACAACAATATTAGTACTTGGGTTTATGCAAGAGTATTGCTGATACAATATGCCTCTGCTCGCATGTGCCAATGACATTTGTTTTGCTTGCTCCTATGTTGTCTGCACCATTTCTTTTCAAGCCTTGCTTGTGTGTGTATTCAGAGTTTTGACTTTCTCTATTACAGGCTGCATATTCCAGACCAGATTCAGCTTATGCCATTAGGTCAGACCCATTTGTAAAGAAGAATACCAAAAATCCAAATGACTGTAAGTATAATCCTACTGTGCTTTGTCCACAGTGTCTATCTGTGCTAACTGAATTAAGTTATACTTGTGTGACTCCATTTTTTATGTTGTGCTTTATTCCCATCATAGCTTGTGTGTCTACTTATGTGTCTAATTGTATCAAAAAGAAAAGACACACAAGTATACCCTCATTAACTTGTCTGTTTGTCTGTCTGTCTGTCCAGACAAGTTAATGCAAGTATACTTTTCTTTTGTTAAAATTAGACACACAAGTAACAAAATTAGACAAATGGAATAAAGCAATTCAAAAGAAATGGAGTCACACAAGTGTACCTCTGTTAGCACTGTCTGTTTCACTTTCTTTGTAGGCATTTTCCTATATCAAGCAATATTTTCTTGGTCAAACCGACAGGAGGATTCAAACTGTTTAATAGAAAACTACCTTTTTAAGGATTTGTACTTCCAATCAGGGAATTTCTCTCTGGTAAAAATCCTTTTTAGAATGATTTTTGCCAGAGAACACATTGGATAATGCCAACAGAAAAGGCAGCAGTTCTTCATCAGTGTGCATGCCGTAGAGAAACTGGAAATTGATGGCAGCTCTCGATCTAAACCAACAACACAGATTACGTTCTTGCTCTCGATCTAGACAACAACACAGATTGATGCATACATATAGCATTTACACCATGCTCGCTGTGTTCTTGCTCTCGATCTAGACCAACAACACAGATTGATGTATACATATAGCATTTACAATTTGTTTGTGTTCTACTGCATAACGATGGATGCTGAATCAACTATAAGCATCTCTGACTTCTATATTCAATTTTCTCGCTAGGTTCAGACCCAACTACGATACATATTCAAAACAAAACAGAGTAACAGACCCTCTGATGCAAAAACATTCATAGAACTCCTTTGTTTTCGGAGATATTTGAGACTTAGTTTCATTTACACACATTCTCTATGAGCCACTGATAACGTTAATCTCTCGCGCAGTACCAATTTAGATCATATCTTTCGCCGTCTGTGGCACAGACTACACTGTGGGAAATACTTACCGGACCGTCGTACTATCCGTGATTCTCCCGAAAGAGTCACAAATATTTTGAATTTTCGAGAATAACTTAGAAGTGAAGGATAAATGTGCAGAATTCTCAGAAGTCATTTTTTGCAACTGAAAAGTTGTCAGAAAAGGAAGAAAAGAGCAGTGTTCGAAGATATTACATGTAGTAGTAAGTGTCCGTACGGACAGTAATGACTAAAACATCCCATTTTGTCTGTGATAGGTTGCTTTAAGTCTTATCACTTGCATGGTCTGTTAGGACACCTGTACTCATTACAGACAGGCAAAAATCTGATTTTTGAAGACTTTGTTTTTGATTTTCTGATTTAGCAAATCACAGATAGTGCCTTTAAATTCATATCACAGTGCACATTTGGGGACTGTCAGTTGAAACCAAGTGAAAAGTGATATTTATTTGTAAATGTATTCAGAGTGACTCACAATATTGTGGTCGGAAAAGACAGAAACCTACATTGTGGCATGGCTCCAAATCCCTGTCGATTAGGAGACACTTTTTGTCAAAGGTGGCTCCTTGTTCTAGACTAAAGGTTAAAAAATCCATGCATAGCAAGGTCTGAAAAATTAAAGGGACACTCGCCGGGAGGGGGAGTTTCCGGTAACCTGAACACTGACACACTATGAATTCGGAAACCTTCTCGGAATAAAGCACAGGTTATCCGTTAAAGAGTTTCCAATCATAAGTGTGTCAGATGGTCAGGTTACGGAAACTCCCAGCCTGGAGGGTTTTAGAAAACATGCCCTGCATTACCACACTATACATTATTATTATGCTGTAAGGTAAGTAGGTGGGTGTTAGGAGGAATTTCAAAAGGAATAATGTTTTCGCCATATCTCTTAATATTGTTCCACATATTATAAAAGTCTACATATGTGAGAAGGAAATGCTCAAGGAATCAAAAGATGATTATTTTCCCAAAATATGTATTTTTTAGAAAAGATGAAAATGGTGATTTTCACTATTGTTTTGGTTCCCTTAAACATATAGAAATGGTATTAAACATATGCCTGTTTATTTGTATATCAAAAGTCATGGTTCTGGGATTGATATTTCTTTTTTTAAATGCGCACTATTTTTTTTACTTGTCAAAAAAAGGTAAAAATCTGTGTGTTCAATTCTGGAGCAATGCAAGGATTTTTTCAAAAGTGGGACATAATTCCCGATTTAAAAAAAAATAAACACTTAAAAACTACCTACCCTAGATTTGATATGCCTATACAATGCATGTCATTTTAATGTTGCTGATATGGATTTCGAGTTACTGGGAACCAAAAATAACAAATTATCGCCAAAAGTGAACACAGAAAATCACCTTTGTGCAAATTTTGTCAGTTTCGCTACAAGAATATAGCATTTTCCCCGAAACACAAGCGTTTCAACTCTCTTATCTTTCACACCTGCTTCTGCACCCTTCAAATTACTTCATCTGGTTTCTTATGATCAAACAATTTATGAGATCAAATTGTGAATTAAAGATCCCATTCTGTTGTGTGAAGGAACTCCACGTGGGCAGCCCATTTTACAATTGGATACAAGTTACCATGGGTAGACGGTCATCGAATGAGGCATCAACGTTTCCTGATGGCTCTCATTTACTTCCATTCCAACTTTTGCTCGTGCGCCGCATAGCACAGAACGCTATTGCAGAGATATGCGAAATTACGCCCTTTTTCGTCAGGGGCCCATGTGACTTTGTTTTGGTCAAAAATTCAAAACATAGTGCCAAGTAAAATGAACAAAATATGAGGAAAAAATGATATATATAGATTCTTTAAAATATATGGAATAAAACATGTTAAATGGCCATTAACATGAAAAAACTAAACACTGGCCGTTTGACTAAGTTCTTGCCTTAACAACCCCAACCCCCCGCATGGGCACTACCGTGGGGGACCCTTCCTTCTTCATCATCGAAGCACTATTTTGATTGGTTACTTGGAAAAGTCTCATGTAATGAGTAAATCGGATACTGTAGAATGGTGATGTGGTTTACACATTGATATGAAGCACTTTTTATTGGTTGTTAGGAACGAAAATATGCCTCATGGGGATTACAAAATCACAGTTTTTAGCTCTTATTCAAACGGTTTAAATATTGGTGCGAAACTTTACATATGGTGTTTTTGGGTTAAATCATTTCTATCAAGATGAAAAAAGTTATAGACTTAAATTGGGTCATCCCCCTTTAAAGTGTATACTATAGTTATAACTGTGTCCATCTGTACCCTCCCCTTCTGCTGCTAATGTTCTACAACCAATTCAAGTGTAAATTTAGGAAGTTTTTAATCTCAGAATAATCTCCCATTGGCCCCTTTAATGTTACCGTTTGCCACAGCCGAATTTCCTTCTTCCTTTGTGGCAAATTCGAATAGAGTACGTCAAAACTTGATTTGGTATTTCCCATTACTTAACTTCCACAGTGGACTGTTTCATGCAGCTCTGTGAACTCGAGACGTAATCTGTAGACTTTAAGCAGAACATTAGTGAAAAATCTTATTATGCCTAATGAAGTGCAATTTTCCCTCACGTCTATATTTTTTTTCGAGTTTCAAGGTTAGAGTCTGCACTAGGAACGTGCCAGTTTGTATTTGTATGTCATATTGTCATTTACTTGCCGGGCTTAATTAATGTCATCTCCCCAATTGTCTGAAAGGCTTACTGGGGATTTGATTACAGTTGACACTCCGCTTAGTGGGACATAAACCTCGGGAGTTGAGAAAATATCCCGATTAACCAGATATCCCGATTAAGAGAGTGCAGTCACACAGACACAAGGCCAGATAAATTTGGGGCATTTAATGTAAATGTTAACCTGCACAACACAATTAGTGTTAGTTAGTTAGACATGTTTTTTTAAATCCGGTTTTGTCCCCGTTAATAGGGGTGGCCTGATTAACACTTATGCTGAGTGATGATTTATTGGAGGAAAAGGTAATTGACTGGATGCCTTCCTGACGTCAATCCCGAGTTTCGGCGGTGGGCCTACCGTTTGGGCAACCACGCTCCACCACGGCAGGCAGCATTGCTGGATGGCCGTCGTTGGCTCTCCTGAGCTGACGCCCATGTAGGTAGATCCTCTTTTTCATTCTACCAGGTAACCAACTACCCTCCTCATCAGAATCCGATGGGGTACGTTTTTCATGCCGCCGACAACTTCGTCCCTGGGAACAGGTAGTATGGTTACCAGGTACCAGTAGCAGCCCTCAAGGAAACCTGAACCTGACCTGCCATGAATTAATGTTTGTATAGATTTTTGAGTATGTATGCCACTAAAAAGGGTAACATGAACTTGGTACATAAATTTATAACATGACAGCAATTTTGAAAATAAAAATTAAGGCTACTCTATTTTCGTTATAATGGCCCCCATTTTTTCAAGTGGTTCCCTTTAGGAAATTAATGTAATCCTGATCAAAAATGTCCCAATTATCAGATGGAGTGTCCTAATTAACATGTGAATTTTTATACCATAACAAACGGTTTTTCCTGAGTCAGCATGTCAATTATCAAAAATCCCCTTTATTCAGTAAGATATGTTGGCATTTCCACCTGTGTGTATTTTTTTTTCTTTTTGGGGTAGGCATCCAAACAATAGCAAATTGAGTGCCAGGGAACCATTCAGAGATTCCAATAGTGTCAATTGCTTAACTCTGGATGACCCAATCAAGAACCTTGCGCCCCCCCCCCCCACTTTACTTCTTCAAAATTTGGAATGTTGGTATAAAGAAATATTTGTTATTATTATTAATCCTTACCCCAGTCAATTTTTGGCCTGGGAAACATTTTCCTTTTGATTCCATGATCAAAAATGTCTCAATGTGCTCAACCACATTAAAGACGCTTTTTTCCAATTCGTTATCATGTACTTTGGAGATGTTTTTTGTTGATTATACATTCCATGTGAGGTGAAAATTTCATGTGGAAAAAAATGAAATGAAACACCATCCATCGGTTCACTCACCTTTAAATATCAGCCTAGGTCATGGCTCGGTGAGTTCAGTAAAGTGACAGGAGATTTTTTAAGGAAACGTAAATTTCGCCCTCAAATTGCACTAGATCAATTCTAGACTACCTACCAAGAACCTTTTGAAGGTTTATGACAACAAGTACAAAAGTAACTGCAACTTGTTTTTAACTTGCCGGCTATCCTAAGGCAAAAAAAAATGTTGTATTGGAGTACCCTGCCCTACCCTAATTTGAAAATCAAGCCTGTACAAAAGTATACCTACCGCTAATTTTTTTTTTATGATTTTCAAAAAATCTATTTTTCAGTTGTTTAACCCGGATGTTTTTACCGGATTTTCTCAATATTTTTTGGTGTTTTTTGTGTGTCAGTGGTGTACCTTTGTTCAACTTTTTTTAAAGATGTGGGGCAAAATAAGCGTCAAAATATCAAATTCATAACATTACGTGTAGGAATGCATTATTTAAAAAAAAAAATCTGACCAACAAAAAGTCACCCCAAAAAAAACCCTATCTTTGTAACTGGCCCTTTACTCCAATACAACAATTGGGGGTTTTTTTTTGGCCTAATCGTCCCCTATAAGAAACCATGCTTTGAATTCTGTGTGCATGACAGAAAATACAAATCATATTATTACATAAAGACGGCGTATTCGGCTTAATTCACTTCAGTTGTGAATCTAATACCTGGTAAGAGTTCCAATATGAAAAAAATTTGGGTTTGAAAAAATAGGAGCACTTCTTTCTGAAATGTCCTCATGTCTCTTTAGGTCAAGATAAAAAAACACTGCTCACTGATCAGATCTCAGGAAATTGTGTACTTTTTTGATTGACAATTTACCAAATTAAACATCACATTCTTCTCAATAAATACAGGCACTCCTTTCAATTGCATTTAAATTAGGCTACTTCCCCGATAGTGCTATCAATAAGGTTAGAATTAGAAGAATTACTTACCACCTCTGAATCTTTTGTTTCATGTGTCCTCGCAAGAATTGCATGAATGCACATATGAATACTCTGTTTCTGGTTTATGTCTATGTATCTGTGTGTTTGTGTATCTGTGTGTTTTTCTGTGGTCAAATGTTCACCCTTAATTATTACATGCTGTATAAGTTCCGTAAGGCTATGATGATGTAACTTGGTGGAAAGGAGGGGGTGTGGGGTACATGTTGGTTACCTCATGGATCTTTTTTCCCCATTCACAACTGCGACGGCAGACCACGATGTTATTTTTTTTGGTTTAAAGTGGCACTTGCACATTTTTCACAAATATGAAATTTTTCAATTTGATCGCAAATGATAGTTTAGGCCTTTGGAGAATCGAAGGATATTTTACAACTTTAAAAATAACATACCCAAAAATTATAAGAGGCTAAAGACATCCAGGTAATTTGGTGGCCAACTAAGTTTGCCGTACCATTAATCAACAAATATTATTGCATGAATATCATAGCCTCATACTCATTGATATTAAAACAAAAAAAAAAATCTCCCGTCCTACCCCTATTTGTACTGGCCCCGTTACTCTCCAATACAACAATTGGGGTTTTTTTTTGGCTAATCGTCCCTATAAGAAACCATGCTTTGATTTTGTTGTTCATGACAGAAAAAGACTATCATAGTATGACATAAAGACGGCGTAATTCGGCTTTATTCACTTCAGGGTTGTGATCTAATACACTGGTAGAGTTCCAAATATGAAAAAAAATATTTTTATTTTTATGAAAAAAAATAAGAAGCCACTTCTTTTCTTAAAATGTCCTCATGTCTCTTTAAGTCAAGATAAAAAAACACTGCTCAGCTTATTCATGAAATTGTGTCACTTTGATTGAACAATTTACCAATTTAAACATCACAATTCTTCTCAATAAATACAGGCCCTCCTTTCAATTGCATTTAAATTTTAGCTCATTCCCCAGATCGTGCTATCCAATAAGGTTAGAATTTAGAAGAAATTACTGTACCACCTTGATATTTGTTTCATATTGTGTCTGCAAGAATTGGCAGAAGGCACTAGAATTAGCTCTGGTTGTAATGTCTGTATCTTGTGTTTGTGTATCTGTGGTGTTTTTTCTGTGGTCAAAATGTTAACCCGTAATATATTACATCTTATGAGTTCGCATAAGGTATGATGATGTACTTGGTGGAAAGGAGGGGTGTTGGGTGACATGTTGGTTACCTCATTTACTTTTTGTCCCCCAATTGCCCCATTCACAAAGTGTGACGGCAGACCCCTATGTAGTTTTTTGGTTTAAAAGTGGCACTGGCACATTTTCCCGAATATGAACTTTTCTTTCTTCAATTTGTCGGCAAATGATAGTTAGGCCATTGTAAGAAAATAGAGATATATTTACACTTAAAAATAACAGACCACCAAAACATTTAATAGCGGGCTAAGACAATCCAGTATTTTGTAGGAGCCAACTTTAAGTTTTCCTTAACTTATCACAAATATTCTATTGCTTGAATTCATAACTCATACCATTGATATTAAAACCACAAAGGTCACAGACCGTTCAAACAGGGTTCATGCCATGGTAATCAGGCTCCGGCATGTTTTCTTGGGTTAAAAAACGCCATTTCCGTCATCTGCTGATAATGTCGCCGCGACATTAATTATAAAATCGTTCTGCTTACCTCCATAAGGGCCTGATTTGGTCTTAAAACATTTCATGTGGGAGGGGGGGTGAATGTAAATAACAAAGCTTTACAACCATGCAAAATTCAATTTTTGAAAAAATCGGAGGGCGCACTATTTTTCAATGTGCCATTTCTTACAATAATTCTGAATCAGAATAACAATACACCAAAATCGTGATATTGCTTGTGTCTTGATTGACCACTTTTGGCAATTCAAAATTCCAATACACAGACAGGGCAGACCAAGAATAAATGGGAAGATGACATCATTGTGGGCACCAACCTTCCACAAGGCATATTGGGAAGCGCAAGGATAGGAATAGATGGGTTAAAAATTTTGTTCGAGGAGCCAACGTCCTATGGAACATGGTGCCTAGATAGATAGATAAGTATATTATTAATTTGATTGCTTCTGTGTTCATCTTTTTCTTACATCATCACAGATTTCCGCACACTAGGAGGAGACGTCTTAGCAGATGAACAAGGACCAGATAGTAATCCTTCACAAGGAGCACACCGGCGTCAGTATTGTGAAGAATTGATGATGATGCAGAGTTTCCAGATTAGGAGTAACTTACAGAAAGTACTACATTGCCTTCCATGAAAAGGTTTATTATTGATGTTAAATTTCCACAAAAATTTTTTTTCTCACAAGATTGTATAATATGTCCAGTGGTATAATTCTTGCAGACGTGAAAACCCCCGGGGTGGAAACCTACAGCAAAATACTACAAATGTGTTCCTTCCAACTTACAGAAAATACTAGAGTGCATCTTCCATTAAAAGTTTCTTTCATCTTCTTTAATTTCAAAAAGCTTGTCCTACAGACTGTGGTAATGTGGTATAGTTTCGTGGAGATGTGAAACAATACTTACATGCATCCCTGATTAAAAGGTTCAGTTGATTTTTAATCTCTCCCAACATACACTTTACAATACAAGAGTGCACAAATTGGTCAGTGGTAAGTAGTTCTGGATAGGGGAACTGACAGATACTACAACTTGCAGTCCCAGAAAGGTTAAGGTGATCTGTCCAAAATTAAACTATTTAGGCATCGAGGGCCCTTAGAAGTTATAGTCTAGAAATTTTGGAAGGTTTGCATTTTTTTTTGCTATATTTTTTTTGATCAAACTTCATATGTTTTTAGAGTAGACCCGATGAATGTACAAAGTATTAGCTACATTGTTTTCGATGTGCAATGGGGGTAGCCAGCAATTTCAATGCCACCATTTTTTTCAATATTTTACTTATTTTTGACTAATAGTCCAAGTTTTATGAAGTTTAAAAAAGATTTTTTTCATGTGTTATCACTTATATCATGATGGATAACATGAAAATAACATTTCAATAACTCTTGAATTAATCAGTTCCCGTTTGCCGCCAAAATTCAAATGGGCCGCCATTTTAATAGTTGTTGTTTTTTTTAATATATTATGGCTAAACTTCACTTTTTGTTGCCTTGACAATTCTTGACATTTCAAGTATTTGAGAATTACATATATTTAATATAAAAAAATATATTTAATCATGATTATAAATCATTAACATTCTTGCAATAGGGACTGTTTTTGTTCCAATGACCATCATTTTTATTTTTAAAGTGTTCTTCTTTCTTTACCATATTAAATGTATCAGAAACGAACAGTACAGCTCCAGGGGAGGGCATTTCCCCCCTCCTCAATTTTTTTTTTTCTTTACCACCCGTTTTTGGGCCGCCCCCCCCCCCCCCCCCAAAGAAAATTACAGATTTTTTGGCAAAATCCGTGATTGGGGGCCCAAAATCACAACAAAATTTTGACAAGAAACAGTGATTTTGGGCCAAAACTCACCATATTTTGGCGAAATAAGCGATTTGGGGGCCAAAATTGGTTTTAATAAATCTTAACAATTTTTTAATATTTTGGTTCCCAGAATTTCACTTTTTGCCGCCCCAAAAATATTCACTTTGCCGCCCCCCCCCCAAGAAAATAAGATTGGCGCGCGCCGGCTGGAAACGAACCACAACACAAATGGCATAAAAGCATAATATAAACATAAGTTAACAACTGAAGTCAGATTTTGTTTATGAAGCGGAAATGTGCTTAGACCCTGCTTGCTTTCCATACTATAAACTAGTGCTAGTTGAATACAGGCAGTCTCTTGCAAACTTGGCATTCAAATGTACCATGTTTTTGAGATGCACTGATAGGTTGAAAGTTTTGTCACCTTTGACATGAATTGGGTTGTTGAAGTTGTAGATGATATTGTATTCTGTAACTGATGAACGAAAATTGATTTATAGAATCTGTGGAACCAAATTAAGTATGTACGTATGTCTTCTGAGGGTATTACGTCTATGAGTTACTTCAAGACCAACCATAAATGCCATAATTGTAGAAATTCAACCTCCATGTTCTGTACACAAGAGTCCCTCACCATTGAGCGCAGCTCTGTCATAGTTACAACAAACATCATTCTACAAACATCCTCATTAGAGTCCAAAGCACCCTCAATTCAATCAATCTCGGGATTCCACCAACCTTCATTCTTTCATTGGCACATTTCAACTGTCATAGTACCCAATGGGTCTACAATGAACCAATAAACCGGACCAGCTTTCGAAGAATGGTTCTAAAGCGTCCAGCATCTACGCCTCCTTCACGACCCTTAGCTGCCGCCATCTTTTTATAGTGCCTCCATTAGAAGAGAGTTACAACACAATGACTATGCTATTGTAACAAAAACATCTCTAAGCTGTGTAGTAAGATTGTTCTGGATCCTTTTCCACTAACTCAACATTGACCAATCTACATCCATGTTAACACTGTCAGTGCCTTTTAAGCAGGAAAACAGACTGGCAAAGATTCATTGATAACCTGGACCAGAACATGAATAGGATGCCAAAAACCCCTGTACCAGTAAACTACCGTAACATTAAACTATGACAAATTTGTTGCCCACAGTGAACAATACTACTACTGCCTGGATATTCATACCCAGAGATCTGTAGGGTAGGAATATGCAGCAGGCTGTTTCCAAGGAATGTGCTTAAAGAATACCAAAGTATACTACCATGCTTGAAGCTGATTCTTTAAAATTCCCGAGCCTAAGCACTGCTACGGTGAGGAATGTCAGAGGGGAACGCCAAGGAAAAGCTGGCATATCTTAATTGAATCCACTTATATGACCCATAACAGCAAGAAAGCCATGGTCGACCATCCGAAGTTCACGGGATTCCACCAGAGCCTCCAGCCAAAAAAAAAAAAAATGGGGGTTTACACCCACTAGTTGCACCCCAAGAAGCCCCAGAAGATCAAACTAACCGAAAGCGATCCCTGGTTTCCACTCATCCTTCCAGCACTGGACGAACTGAAACCGGTGTTACTTACTTCAACCAGGAAAAGCATAGGCCTTGACTACTCTACCTGAGCATCTGAAAAAACTTTGCCTGTACAAAGGAGTGCCATCTTGAGCTCTACATTTGCTGCCTTATTTCTCACATTCCCAAAGATCTGGAGGAAAGCACATGTTTGGCACTCTTTAAATCCTGGGAAAGATCCATCTAATCCAAAGAGCTATCGAATAATAGCACTCCTCAGCCGTACCACAAGGCTCTTTGAACATCTCCTGTTCGACTGTTCGTACCTTAGATAGAGGAACACTTCATAACAGAACAAGCAGGTTTTCCGGCCAGAAGCGCACAAGCCAAATGTTTTCGAAAAAGGGGTTTCTTTAACGCAGAGGGAAGGAAGGGGAGGTCGTTTTCGTCGACTATCAGCAGCTGGTAATTCACAATGCCTTACTCCTTTAAGATTTTGGAACTCACTGAAGATATTCGCTTGACTGAGTTCATCAAAGAATTGCTTGGCGTAGGCTCCAAGATGGACTACCCAATGGAGCGTGCTCGCACCTCTCCTGTTTAACAATACCAACGACCAGCCTAGGAGTACAGGGACATATTGTTTTATAATCTAATTAGACTATCTTTATGAACACCCACGATGCATCCAATTTCCAGTTGTAAAAGAGAGACTACCAAAGCTTTGGATGAACTCACTCTTATTATGAGAAAAACCACCTATGTGCAAATCCTTCCAAGACACATGTGTGGTGCTTCCATCTCCCCTCCGTGAAAAGCCCATGTCACAAGCCTGGTTTTTCTACTTAGGAGTTAACATTGACCATACTCTCTCTCTCTCTCTTATAAGACCCACATCAAAAAGGCCGAAGAGTAAAGTAAACTCACTGGCACAAGATGGGGTGCTCGTCCACATCCCTAAGATCGATGGCACTTCCCTGTGTGTGCTACTCATGTGCAGATTCTGCCTGCTCTGTATGGGAAGATCAACCCGGATGCCAAGAAGCTGAATCCAGCGTTAATGCTTCCTACCGGCGGCTCACACGGGGAAAACACCCCCGTCTTTCGCCCAACTCCAAAATGGAGAACTTATATATCGATTGCTCCCCAGACATGTCGTAGTGTAGCGAGCATGAAGAGCGTAGTTGTCAAGTATCTCATGTGAAGCCCCCTAATGTTCAGACAGAACCCAGCCGTTAAATGCCTTAAATCCAGAAATAGGGGGAGAGAGCGGAGAAGAGTTTCTTAAAGCAAAAAGTCCACCCCTTAAACATTCTCATAAGGAGTTTAAGAGTCGCCTTGTGGCAAGAAAGACTGCTATCACCAAGTAAGTCGGTAATTGAACCTGGTGAGCATCATCTACCTGGAGCTGTCTCCTCCTGGGGCGATGCCTCAACAGATTGAAACCAGAATTGGCCGATATAAAGTTTCTGTTGCAGAAGTGGGGCTACCTGGAAGCCTATCAGGACACTACTTTTGTTCTCGGGAACAGCTTCACAACAATGAATATCTCTTGGTCTGTACACACACTGTTGGAGCAACAATGCCAGACAAGGACCTTGCGGTTTTCAGTGGCAGCCATGCATTGCCCCATCTCTGCTAGATCATATTGAAACCACGTGTTTGGAACACGATAAAATCCTTCAGTACTTATTAGGAATTTAATGGTTGTCTTGAGTTAAACATAGAGATAATACCCTCAGAAGCACATACCATGCTTAAGTTTTGGGTTCTCACAATGCCATCAATCCTTGTTTACATCTCAGTTAACAATAATACAATATCAATCTACATTTTCAACTTACCATTAATGTAAAAGGTGCCAAAATTTTCAACCTAATCAGTGCATATCAAGCAACATGGTCCATTGAGCTGCCAGTTTGCTAGAGACTGCCTGCATGTATTCAGTCGTTAATTATGTTTATATTATGAGTTTTATGTACATTTGTGTTGCGGTTTCGTTTCACGTGGCGGTGCAGAGACCTCTTTTCTGGAGGGGGGGCAAATTGAATTTTTTGGGGGTTGCAAAAGTGAAATTCTTGAGTAGGCAAAATAATACAAACATTTTTTGGAGATTTTTTAACCAATTTTGGCCCCAAATCGGCTGATTTTTTTTTGGCAAAATCTGTCATTTTTTTCTTCGGATTGGGGGAGGAGGGTGGAAACGGGGGGAATAAAAAAGAGGAGAGGTAACTGGCCCCATGCCCCTGAATTGCCACTGTTCGTTTCTGTAATACATTTATATGCTAGCTGATGGTACAAAAGAACACACTTAAAATAAATGGCGGATATATTTTCGAACAAAAATTCCCTGTGCAAGAATGAAATGATTTGAAAATCATGGTAAATATGACTTAAATTTTATTTTTGATACTAACTATATTTTGTAATTTAAATCAATACATAAAAAAATCCTTACAAAAAAAAAAATTGAAGAATATAGCATAATATACTCAAAAAAAACAAAACTACTAGAAATGGCCGGCATTTTGAATTTTTTGGCGCCACACTGGAACTGATTCATTCAAGAGTTATCGAAATGTCTAGTTTAATGTATCCATATTGATTAATGGATAACACATGAAATAAAATCTTTTAAAACTTCATAAAACTTGGAATATTAGTCAATACTCTAAAATATTGAAAAAATGGCGGCCATTTTGGAAATTGCTGGCTGTCTACCCACCCTTGCCACATCAAAAAAAAATGTAGCTAAATACTTTTTTGGTTTCTCATGACCTATTCTACAAGATATAAAAGTTTAACCAAATATAGAAAAAACAATGCAACCTCTCAAATTGCAACAAACGTCCTAGACTAGTAGTGCTGGATCACTGATTGGAGCTACCCTCTGCTCTAAAGATGTCTGAATAAATAATAAAATGAATGTGTATTTCTTCCAAACTTTTACTTAAAGATGGGGCCAGGGCCTTACGCAGGATTAATTTGGGGGGGTGTCGGGACTTCGAAAAAGTGACCTTTTTTCGAAAAAGTGGACCTTTTGGTAAATGTAACCTAAACCAACCCCCAAAAAATGGCCCTTTTTTGTGCTTTTGCAAACATTTATATATCACTAAAAAGGGAGTGGGCTTTCTTGTCAAAATTTTCTAAGTTTGGACCTTTTTATCAAAAAATTCAGCAAAAAGTGGACCTTTTGCCCCTTTTGTCAATTTTGGGGGGCGGGGTGCACCGTCTCATTATGCGCACAGTAGTGGATAGGTCCCTATACCCCTCGTAACCCCAACAGTCTTTGACCCGTGGGCCTATGTAATATGCATCACGCTTCATACCATCAAACCACCGCAAGTTTGTTTCCCCCAAACTTGGAGGTGAGTGGTATCCATAAGTGTCAGGCCTTTCATATCAAGCTTAGGTAAGAAAACCAGCTGATATGTTTAAGTTGGACAGGGCACCTTAATTCAAATGCAAAGAGTTATAGGCCAACTCGTTTGGGGAAGAAGTTGCCCGACCAAAAGCTTTATTTGAAACTGTTTCGCAATCCTTCTTCCTCTCACCATTCTTTCCATCAACGGATCTCGGGTTTCTCCGCAACTCCTTCCGGATTGGATTTTTGAGTTTAGTGATGAAACACTTCCTTAAATCACCCAAGGGTATTTGGAATTTGCTAGAGGGAAGTTCAATCCAAA
Source organism: Ophioderma brevispina (assembly GCA_023653785.1). NCBI lineage: Eukaryota > Metazoa > Echinodermata > Ophiuroidea > Amphilepidida > Ophiodermatidae > Ophioderma > Ophioderma brevispina. The sequence continues at coordinate 21,916 of JAMKCH010010499.1, read as the reverse complement.
CTAATGGACAGTCGCTATATGTACTGCAGCCTATGTTGAAAAGAATCCTATCCTGCTGTATGAGTCCCTATAGTGGCAGTGTAATACATGTTTTGTGTTACCTCTACAGAAGGCACTAGAATGTAAAATCTAAACTCTTAAATTATTTACAATGTTTTCCATTATTTTAATAATAATAAATAATAATAAACATAAGAATGTGTGCGGGTACTATTTTTTCTTAAATTATTGGACCGTGTAATTTGTGTTCCGTTGGTAACATCATCATTTTCTGTTAAATTTTGGGCTCTTGAAAAATAATTAGAAAATGCACACCCAAACTGTGGAATCAAAAAGCAATTTGCATTGGTGAAAGCACCCACAAACGTTAAAATGTGCCAAGTGTTTGTTGTGATAATTGGCAAGAGTTCCTTAATGTACCCCCTTTGAAGTTCTACATGTAAATTTTTTTTTTACCGTAGAGTTAGGATTTTATAGTTGCCGTCACAGTTCCTTTCTGAAATAGGCGTCTTACATACCCGCGAGAGAGTTGCTGCGTGTAACGCGCAGACTATGTATTTACTTTACGCGTTGTCATGGTTCTGTCTGGCGGGAATGCTGGCGTAGTCTTGACTCAGAGAAAAGGAATTATGACGGAGAGTATAGTGTTATGCCTTTAATAAAAAGATCTTGTTTCTGAGATATTGAAGGGAGTACATATGGAACTCTTTCCCTGAAAATTTAATAAAATACACCCAAATTATGCAATTTCAAATCAAAATGAAACAAATTTCCAGGCAATATAACCATTTCCAGTCTGTCCATTTGCAAAACAAGCACATGTTCATTCCCCAAAACAAACACATGTTCATTCCCAAACAAACACATGTTCATTCCCCAAAACAAACACATGTTCATTCCCCAAAACAAACACATGTTCATCCCCAAAACAAACACATGTTCATTCCCCAAACAAACACATGTTCATTCCCAAACAAACACATGTTCATTCCCCAAACAAACACATGTTCATTCCCAAAACAAACACATGTTCTTCCCAAAACAAACACATGTTCATTCCCAAAACAAACACATGTTCATTCCCCAACAAACACATGTTCATTCCCCAAACAAACACATGTTCATTCCCCAAAACAAAACAAACACATGTTCATTCCCAAAACAAACACATGTCATTCCCCAAACAAACACATGTTCATTCCCCAAACAACACATGTTCATCCCCAAAACAAACACATTTCATTCCCAAAACAAACACATGTCATTCCCCCAAACAAACACATGTTCATTCCCCAACAAACACATGTTCATTCCCCAAAACAAACACATGTTCATTCCCCAAACAAACACATGTTCATTCCCCAAAACAAACACCTGTAGCCACTAAGCATACTTGCTATATTAAGTTATAGTATACCCAAACATCTGGAGATGTTTATGAATCATGGAAAATAAAATTAAAATTAATAAATCAACATAAACCAACCCTAACTTTCTAACCTGTCACAAACCAACCACCGTTTAGGGCTATATGGAGACGCCAGATAACTGAGAAAGTCCAAGGTCATCAAAACATATAAAAAGAAGGGGGTTGCCTCACAATAAATTAAATTAACTAATGTATTACACGAATAAGACGGAAGACGACCCAGCCAAAGAAAACAAACATTGCTATTTTTGAGAGACCACTTATTAGACGTTGGTGCTAGTGATTTTGCCAAACATCACTCAGCCTTCTTTAATAGCATGAGTGATGCCCTAGTCTTATTTCATCCTGTGGTCCAGTTTTGAACCATTGCATTAAAAGCTATATTGCAAAAGAATTACCCTATGTGGGCGAGGGTCTTTGACCTTGAACATTCTGTTGGTGTTATGATTTGTTTTGAATAGGGAAAGTGGAATTAACGGTATATTTTTTTTTAAAAATTGGGTTCCAAATTCTACCAAAAGCAACCATTGAGCATCATATTAATGAAATCCCAAATGCTAACATTTTCCAATTAAGTGGCAACGAGAGATTTCACATATCGGTGTCCCTAAAAAAAATCAAAAGTACCGATTTTTTGTCCTGATGTAGGCTTTCCATCAAAAACTTCCCCATCTGAAAGTTAGCTGAGAAATGTTTCTTCTTTGGTACAAACTTGTGAAATTTCTATTTTCGTATTGGAGCAAATACAAAATTCAAGCCTATGTTTTATTGAAAATATTCGCCAAACTCAAAATCACTTTTTTTCTCTTTTAAGACATTTCTGTAGCCAAATACAAGGTAGGAAATCTATGAAGTGTTCTAATCTATATGAATTACTATTATGCACAATAGTGGATGTGTCTCAAAATCTCTCGTTGCACCTGTAAAGATCAGTGAGGTGAGATCACTGAGATCACTCTGAGGTGAAAAGCTTTGGATATTCTTTACCTTGAGATCACAAGTAATAGAATCCAAATTCATTTCCTTGACTAGGATTAAAAACCTGGGACCTCCTGGAGTACTGGGTGGGCTACTCTATACCATTGAGTAACAAGGTGAATCAGTATTTTCAGGTCCACCCAAGTTGACCTTCTGCCTCTGTTTGACTTTGACCCAAGGATAAAGGGAAATCAATTCTAAACTTTGTTAAAAAGTTAAAACAGTTCTTAATCAACCCAGAGGTGTGGTACAGAAAGTCTCAGTGGCCAATTTTGCTGAATGTAAATCTGGTGAGATCAAATTTAGCTGATAACACAACCTTTCCAGTGGTCATGGCCTTACGTACGTCGGTTGCTCTTTCAGGCTACAGCATAGTGCAACGTAGCTGTATCGCTAATGGACACCTGGACCCCTGCAACTGATTCATACTTATGGGAGAGGAATGAAAATATTAAGCCTTGTGTTTTTAAATAAGAATGCCCTGCAGAACTTGGCTTGTCTTCAAAGTAGTTATTTATTGCTCAGACGCCCTGATATGGAGCTTTCAAGGGTATTTTTTTTTGTGACTTGGCCTTAATCAAAATCCCCCTCCCCACACAAAAGTTAGGATATTTAAGAAATTTAGATATTTAAGAATGAGGGTGAATGCAACAATCATTTAGTTCTGCTTCAGTCCACCCCCCCCCCCCCACTTGACGGAAGTAATAATCATGGGCAACAAGAGTTCTGGCTGAGGATAGATATGAGCCATGTAGGTTATTGCTAAAAACCTTTCTTACCAATTTACGAGAATATGTCATTGTTTTACCCCCCAAAATTTGTGGAAGTTCTTGTGATTAATTTTGTGTGAAGTGGGTGTATCTACCAACATACGGACTGGACGAGCGCTGTAAAATGTATGAGCGGTGTTAATGCACTATTTAAATTGCATCACGCTGTCTTGCAATTCAAACGCATTTAATAACCGTCATTTGTAATTCTAGGCCGCACGGACGTGTTGTATTTGAACAAAATGCAAGTGCCTATTTTTAATAATGGGACTAAGAGGCTATAGAGCATCCGCGTTGATCTGAGTACAGTATGCCCTGTGATACAGACAACAAAAAATACGTACCCCCTATCTTTTGGAAAACTTAAGGTGCACACACGAAATTTCCCATATCAGGTGCCCCTTATGAAATCACTACATATACACATTATATTGATGCCTTGAAATCCCTTGATGCACCTTTAAAAGTAGTGCATCAGATTTTCAAACTGATATACAAACAAGCCAACATATGTTTATGTTCTTTTGATACCCTTTTTTGTGTATATCCCCACTATTCAATACTACGAAATGAAATGTGTTTAAGGCTGGAACTCCAAACCCGGGTCATTCAGTGACAGAGGATGTGTAAAAATAGCATCTTTGGGTGTTGAGAAGCTAAATTATAGCCAAATAGGTTTGTGATTGTGACAAATTGGATAAATTTTCCAAAAAGGGAATGGGTTTTAAGTAATTTTTGTAAATTTCACCAGAGAAAAGAGGTCTGTTGAAAATTTTTCAAAGTTTCCAAACAAAAATAGGAGTCTTGGCGTGATACTGGTAGAATCGCAAAAACATGTCTTTGGGTGACAATGGTTGAAAATGGGTCCTTACCAGCATTACAGACTGACCCCTCCAAATAGGAGTGGCCCCCTCCCACCCTGGGCTTGAAATAAAGTTAATGCTCAATAGTCCATTTTCCTTCTACTGCTCTTTTATTGGGAGCACCATAACTTACATGAGTTATTACCCCCTGGGGTAAAATGAATTTAAATATGCAGCTCTTTCTACAACAGGGGCGGCTAATTTTTTTGTATACCATTTTTAAGTTATATTAACACATTGACACCTACAAGTGATTTATATTGTAATTTAAAAAAATACGCAAGAAACGTGCGTCATCCCCTTGCAATTCTGGCAGTCTGGAACATGCCCGCAGATTACCGTTTGACCTTGCTCACATGACCTTTGACCACCTTATGAAGGAACCCCTATGGCACCTTAACCCCAAGTCTGGTTTAATCGGACTTTAACTTTCAAGGAGAACGCAAAAAACAAAACCTACGCAAAACCTAACCAAACTGGAACACCCCACAACACACCTACCTCACAACATACATCACCTACGGACATCGCGCCCTCGCAATATCCCCCTCTGCTTTTTCAGCAGGGTGATAAAAATGGAATTTTGTGATTTGTGGATTTATTATCAACCCACAGTTGATATAAAATTGGATGTTTTTTTTTAAAACTTGTATTTTTGTAGATACTATTTTATAACTAGTTTAAAGTTAAAAAACAAAAAAAAAAAAAGCACCAGTTGATGCATCATATTAATGAAATCCCACAAATTCTAATTCATAAAAGTGCAACGAGAGATTTCACATATCGGTGTCCTAAAAAAATCACAAGTACTGATTTTTGTCATGATGTAAGGCCTTGCCACAAAAAACTTCCCCATCTGAAAGGAGTAAGCTGAGAAAGGTTTCTTTGGTACAAAAATTGGGAAATTTCTATTTTGTATTTATTTGGAGCAATACAAAATTCAGCCTATGTTTTTATTGAATATTAGCAAATCAAAAATCACTCTTTTTTCTCTCTTTTAAAGACATTTCGTAGCCAAAGACAAGGTAGGAAATCCTATTGAGTGTCTAATCGATAGGAATTAAAATTAGTGACAAAATATTGGATGTCTCAAAAGCTCTCGTTGCGTCTTTAAAGATCATTGAGGTGGAGATCACTGAGAGCACTCTGAGGTTGAAACGCTGGGATATCTTCCCTTGAGATCACCAAGTTAAAGAACAAATTCAGGTCCTTGAATAGGATTGTTACACCCCTGGGACTCTGAGTAGCTGGGTGTACCCACCTGAGCTAAGACAAGGTAAATCAGTATTATTTTCAGTTCCACCCCATGTTATGACCTCTGCCTACTGTTTTGACCTTTGCACCAGGGATAAAGGGAAATCCAATTCTCACTTGTTAAAAAGTTAAAACAGTCTAATCAAACCCAGAGGTGTGGTACAAGAAAGTTCCAGTGCCAAATTGTCAATTTAAATCTTGTAATCACTTTCAAGCTGATAACAAAACCTTTTCAGTGGTTACATGCCTTACGTCCGTCGGTTGATATTCATGCTACAGGCATAGGCAACGTTCGCGTATCGCTAAGGACCCACCTGGACCCCTGCCAAACTGATTCATACTTATGGGAGAGGAATGGAGAATTAGCTTGTGTTGTAACATAAGAATGCCCGAAGACTGGCGTGTCTCCAATAGTTATTTATGCTCAGAGCCCTTGATTGAGCTTTCAAAGAGGATTTTTGGTGACTTGGGCCTTTATCAAAGTCCCTCCCCATCACAACGTTCTAGATATTTAAGAAATTTAGATATTTAAAGAATGAGGGTGATTGCAACCTCATTTAGTCTGCGCAGGTCACCCCCCCCCCCCCTGTGGACTGGAAGTTATACATGGGCACAAGAGTTCTGGCTGACGATAGATTATGAGCCACTTAGGTTATTTGCAAAACTTTCAAGTACCAATTTACTGAGAAAGATGTTCATGTTGTTACCCACAAAAATTTGGAAGTTCTTTTGATTAATTTTGTTTTATGTGATATTGCGGTTTGTAGGGTATCTACCACATACAGGACCGGGAGCAGCGCTGGTAAAATTGTAGAGAGCTGGGTGTTATGAACTATTTAAATGGCATCACGCTGTCTGCAATGCTGCATACGATTTAATAACCGTCATTGAATTAGGACACGCCTTTTTGTTTTTAGATCTCTGCGGAGTGTGATTTGAACAAATGCAGTGCCGTATTTTCAATAATGGGTCACCGGAAGAGGCTTATGAAGATCCACGTGTTGATCTGAGGACAGTATGCCTGGCTACAGAACAAACGACAAGAAATAAGTACCCCTACTCTTTGGAAAACTTAAGGGCAACAAGCAATTTCAATATAGGTGCTTATTAATCACTTACATATGACACAGTAGCTATGGATGCCTTGAAAGCCATGTGCACTCTTTTAAACAAGTGGGCATCCAGATTTTAAAAACTGATTATAGCAAAAGAGCCAACATTATGTTATGGTGCAGTTGATACCTTTTGTGTAATACCCAATATTTCAATATACGAAAGAATATGTGTTAAGGGGGCACTTCCAAACCCAGGGTATTCAATGACAGAGGATGTGTAAAAATAGCATTTGGGTGGTGAGATGAGAGGTTGTGAGACAGCTAAATTATACCCAAAACTAGGTTGTTTGACAAATGGATAAATTTTCAAAAAGGAGGGTTTTAAGTAAAATTTTTGTAAAATTTTTCATGCAAAAAAAAAAAAGAGGTCTTGGTTGAAAATTTCAAAGTTTTCCACAACAAAAAATTAGGAGTCTTGGCGTGATATGGGAATTCTCAAAAAAATAGGTCTTTGGGGGACAATGGTGAAAAGGGGTTTACCCGCATTACATTACGTGGACCCTCGCCCAAAAATAGGAGCGGCAACCCCTACCCACCGGGCTTGAACCTAAAAGTGAATGCCAATTAGTCCAAGTTTCCTTGCTAATGCGCTTTGATGGGGAGCACCATAACGTACATGAAGTATTACCCCCTGGGGTAGAAAGGCAAAATTAACATATGCCGCTCTTTCGACATGGGGGCTACTGCTTTTGTGTATACCATTGTTTAAGTTATATTAACAATTGAAAAACCTACAAGTGATTTGATTGATTTAAAAAAACAATCCGCAAGTAAACTTGCGTCATCCCCCCGGCAAGCTGGCAGTCTGGAACATGAGCCCAGATGACCTTTGACTTTGTCCATGACCTGTGACCACCTATGAAGGAACCATATGCAACTTAAACCAAGTCTGGTTTAAATCGGACTTAACGAACCTTTCAAAGGAGACGCAAAAAAAAACAAAAATACTAACCAATAAACCGAACCAAAAATGGAATCACACACACACACACACATACATACATACATACACATACGGACATTCGCTGGCCCTCGAAGTATTTCCCCCTCTGCCTTTTCAAGCCAGGGGGATAAATGAAAAATGGAATTTGTGATTTTTTGGATGGGCATGCACTGTACCAAACAATAGTGCAAGTTTTTTTTTTAAAAAAATTTGATTTTGTAGATACTAGGTATAATAGGTTAGAAAGTAAAAAGTAACCTAGCATTAAAATGGAAAGGTTTTTTTTTTAATATCAACTCAATCCCCAGAGCAATTCTGTTAAAGGAAAGTTCAGTATTTTGTGGTTAGTGAGAGTACTTTAACTTGTGTTTGGAGCAGTTATTTAATGGGAGAAGTAGCCATTTATTGATAAATAGATTTTCACTGTTTTCAAGGAAAATTACCCTCAATGTTATTGTAGTTGATAAAGAGAATATTTGTTCAAGATAGAGGATGAAAAACGTGGCGGCACAAGGGACCGCAGCCTAGTTCAACAACACACCAAGGCAGCCGCTGCCAAGACGCAGTCTGTGTCAACCTCCTCGAAGGATCGCTGGAACTGGATGGGGTGATCCTGTGACACCTTACATACATCAAATGTTTGCATGGCATACCCATGTGAATACGCGTGCCACCAGTAGGAGTCCACAGCGTACATTCACACAAGATTGATGTCGTTATGAAGGAGGCATGGACTTGTGAAGTGGTGCTTTGGCAAAGCCTGTAGAATACCTCCCAATTCGGTATGGCATTTATGCTCCTGCAAATCTTAAGGAGGAACCTTCAGACTATCAAGCTCGCCAAGAAAGTGATGAAACCTGTTAGTCTAATCCCAACACCAACAACCTTTGAGGATCAGAGAATTCCCGGAATCACTTTGCTACCCAATCATGACACTGCAGTCACAGTATCCCTATCGATCATCTTGCATCAATGACAGATGGTATACGCAATGGTCAGTCCTTCTACTTTGACTGAAAGCAGTTTGTGGACAGACCTATCTAGCAGCCAAAGGAAGGGCCCTTGATGGGAAAGCTGGGTTCAAACCTCAACAGACTCAGAACTGGCGTTGGTCGTACAAAGGAACTTCATTCACAAGATCGGGAGTAGAATCATAACCAACTGCGATGTGAGAGCCACAAACCATTAGCACATCATAGATGACTGTGAGGTACACGTCCCCAAAAGGCATTCCGGCCTGATCCACCCCTGATGAGAAACTATCAGATGGTAAAGACGGATCTTCCACTGTGATTTTGGGCTTGCACGAACGAGGTACGATATTGACGAATGAGCGACAAAAAACTTTGTTGGCCTCTATAAACTTGTGCATGCTAGCCAATCTTTGTTAAAGATACTGTTAGGGTGGAGGGGGACATTAAGTAAACGGACAGAAATTACAGCCAGTGGCCAAAAGGGCACTGTGATACAAAATTTGCCCATTAACACAAAACGTGAAAGAAAGGAATCAGAACTGGAATTTGCGGGGAATTAAGCTTTTCTGAAGGATATCGAGTGAAAGCAAAACAATAAACAGGAGCGGTGGTAGGAATTTCAAGAGATGCACCTTTATCAGCCTAGCGGTATTTGATGAAAAAGGATTGTAGCAAATAGACTTTATTGTTTGCAAAGAATGAGATTAAATCAAGCTATATTTGTTAGCTTTCTTTGGCAGTTTGCCTTTAAGTTGTATTTAAAGGTGATTTCGCTGATTTTCAGCACCTTCTGTTTTATTCAAGTGATCACTAGATATCCGTGAGTAAAAACCTTCTTCACAACTCTTTACAGTGATCCGACTATTGCGCGTTTTGTGTTATGACAGCAAAATGCCCTTTCCCACGGTCCACTAGGCCAAAGGGCCACACTGTGAACTATATTTCTGTCCGTTTCGGACTAGAAATACAAACATGTGAATTTCTTACACGCACGATTGAATTTGCACGTAAGATTTGGCACACATGTTTCACTAATGTGAATACGTTCAGATGATATGAAATCTCAAACTTTTGTAGGTAAGTTGGGGGACGGTCGTGGATCCCGAAAGCCCCTTTAACAATTACAGTATATTTGCAGAAGGTACTCCATTGCACCAAAAAACTCGCATCGTTTTCTTGTATTATTAAACTTATAGTTTTTTTTTAGGTTTGCCAATGATGGAAACAATTAACCTATTCGAACTTTTCTATTATATTTTACCAGACATGATAATTTCAGAGTCAAAAAAATTGAATAGATATTTATTTTGTGGCTCGTCAAAAATCTGAATGCAGATTTTTTTTTTTTTTTTTTTTTTTTTTTTTTTAAAAAAAATTCAGCCCATCATGGGGTCATTTTGGTCATTTCACCACTTTGTTTTAGATTTGTACATGTTGAGATTATTTTAAAGGTACGGCTCACCATATGCATCTCATCTAGATTGCTTATTTTGACACTTGGCAGCACCCAGAGGGTGATTTGAACCAAATCCATAATGCATTGCAGTCATTGTGCCTAGGGATAGGAGTAAAAGTTCAAACTTAAGGAAATAAAAGCTTATTTCATCACGTAATACCAACATGCCTTAAAATACTAGCCCTGAGGGGCTAAAATGTAGTGTCAAAGTAGGTTTTTTTTTGTTGCTTCTTGTGGATAAGGATAGGATATTTGCAGGGCTACATGACCTATTGGATATTAATTTCCAAAAACTGGGTGCATTGTGGGATGGACTAAATGCATCGCATGAGCAAGCACAGACTTGTATGAGGGGGCCACTACAGTGTACATCCTTGAGTTTTGGCAACACAATTCTGTTATCACTTTGCCAATCTTTTTCACAACATTGACTAAATCATTTTAATTTTACCCTTATCCATGGTCTTAAGAAAGAGTTACCTCCATTGCTATGAATATCATCCTTAAAAAAAAAGGCCTATCAGTGATTTTCTAAATTCAGAAAATGAAAAAATATCACAATCAAGATTTTTGCCAATGTGTAACAAGCTACAGGTATCCAAAATACCCCTGCAACATGACAAGACAAGACAGAAGCAAGCTAACCAAAAAGACAAATAGAAATTTAGTTCATGATAGACCGTCAGCCAGAAGGTTTTGATCAACGAACGAGATTCTGAGATACCAATAGCTGATTACGGGAAAAATTCAGAGAAAAAAATACACTCTGCCGGAGACCTGTTGTTGCCTGTAGCCCCAGGAGAGAGGTAAAGTACTATGGGGGTCAAATATTTGAACTGTCTAAACTAAGAAATAGAGCTCAAAGTATTCCTTAGGTTACCAGGAGTAAAAACGTCCAAATGGTCACATATTCGTGGGCTTCCTGCCAATATATTTGGAAAATAGGCTTAAGGTCAGTGTATTCAAGAAAAAGGTCAACAATTATTACAAGATTTCTTTGTAAAACATATTAAAATAACATATTAATGATCTGATTCACAATATGCTTTTTATTTGCATTTGGGTCGGATTCCCTCATAGGGAGGGGTAAATGTCCCCGTCCCCATAGAGTCCTTTTACAGGGAATTTTGTACCCCGTCCATTATAACAAGTACATTAGGAGATGCCGGAAAGGCAAAAAGCATTTTATTGGATGTCAGGATCATTAAACATTAAAAACAATATTTGTACAAACAAATCTGGGTTGTAAACGTGACCTTTCTTGAATAAAACCCAAGCCATGGACCTTTAGCCGAAGATTCCCAAAATATGGGAAAGGAAGCCCACAGGTTGGACCCAATGGATTTTTACTCCTGCTTGACATAATGAATAATTTGAGCTAGATTATATATAGATTTTAGAAGTCCACTCCAAGACATTTGTACCCCCACTAGTATACTTCCCCTCTCTGGGGCTACATCGCAACAAACGGGTCCCGGGCAGTACTTTCATATTTGCAAAAGTTCAGATTTTCTCCATCTGGAATGTTCCGTGTTAAGATATGGTATCCGCTCGTGAACAAAACCTTGGGCTGATGCTCTATTACTGACATACGGGACACTGCTACAACAGTAAGTGAATAGTGGATTCGTATCTGGAACACTACCATTTTCTTCCTTTTTGTCAATTTGTCAGTTGGAAAATATACTAGGGAGGAATTTGTTACCGACTGATCCTTGGCTTCAAAGCGATATTCCTGGCCAAATTTCAAATATTCGACTCCTTAAGGTAATCACTGATAGTGGTTTAATGTTTAGTGGGAAAGGAGGTGGTGTGTACTCAGAGAGAGGACCGGTGCATGACATATTGTCAAGGATGGCGGAGGGGTGCTTCTTGATATCAATTTCAAAATTTTCACAAGCATAAAATGTACCCATTTTAAAAATGTATCAGTACTTTGACCAAAAGAGTCACAAAACATTTTGAATTCGCAGGAATGTAAAAAATGAAGGATTAGTCTATAGAATTCTCAGAAGTATTTTTCCACTGAAGACTCAACAGAAAAGGAAGAAACGGTGTGTTCAAAGATGCGAATTTCCATTCGTTGCGTGTTTTTGTTTTTTGAGTACGGTTAGTTCCGGAAAGCGACAGTATGACTAAAAATCCACCATTCGGGTCGTTATTTAGGTTGCTTTGGGTTCCATCATTTGTTGGGTATGAGGATACCTATACTTGGCAGACATGCAAAATTGATTTGTTCGATTTCCGGCAGTTTTGACAACATGCTGTTGAACTCCTTGTGCGCTTAAAATCATGCAACTTTGTCACCACAATCTCATCTAGGTGCTGTATTTTACTAATGAGGTATAAAGGATTTTGCCTTTTGGATGCGACAATCTTAGAAAATAGTGGCGTATGGAAACTTCCATTAATTTTATATTCATCTGACAGTTTTTGAAATGGTTTTATTGAACTCATTGACCTGAAACTTTAATTTGACACCACAATCATCTTCCTATAGGATATCTATACAAGATGTCAAGGTGGTTGGTGCCAATAAGATGTCAGCCTCTTGAATATCGGCACATGCAATAGTTGATAGGTTGGGAGATTTTTTTTACTGAACACTCCTTTACAGAAAAAAACATTTGGAAGACCAAAACGTTTCGTAGGGGTTTTTTTTTTTGGTTTTTTAGCCTGTAAGATGGCTTCCACTTTGGAAAATGTCGTCGTATGCAAAGTCCCACCATCCCTACGATCAATTTACTAGATGACAAATGTTATTATGCTGCAGCAACTACAAGGTCGCTTTTTTAGGTAAAACATTTTCAACCCAAATTAATTACAATAGGTCCTATGGAAAAATCATTTTTTCATGACATTTCTTTCTGGTATAGCACAAAAAATAGCTGGAATGTTGAGTTATTTTTTTGACATAAGTTGGCACACTCATTCTCTCCAAAATCCTTATTTTATTGAAAAATGGAACCATGCAATCTTAAATGCATTTTAGCAACCGGCAATAAACACACAATAATTATGCCACCCATCCTCCTCGCATGCTCAGATTAATTTTGTTTATTTTGCATAACCGCTTACTATGCAATGTGGCGTTTATAAGCATGTTAAAGCGCACACTGGCACATTTTACAAATAATGAAATTTCTTCAATTTGCTCAAAATGACAGTCTCGGCCATTGGAAAAACAGAGATATATTTTACCGAAAAATAACATACTTAAAAACGTAGGGAGGTTAATAGAGTTAAAGACACTCCCATCATTTGTAGGTAACTGTTGCAGTTTTCCATAACTTTAAGGTGGGTCCCATAGATTGCTCAAGAGTGATAAATTGGAATGAAAAATCATTTTTGTCATAGATGGTTTTATGATAAAAAATAAAAACCAATGATATGTGTTTGTGTCTAACCCACTGCATGATCCACTGAGGGTTTTAAGCTTGTCAGCTATGTACAAATCACAAAATACAGTATTTTTTTTCTATTTTTACATTTTAATTTGTTACTTCCAAACTCCTACATCCTATGATCCATTTTCTTTGCAGATTTTGAAAGCTGTTTCCGTTAAATTTCCCTGTTCCCTGCTGCGGTATGTAAAAATGTTCATAACTCAAGTTATGGGATTTTTTCCAAATCTGTTAAAATCATGATTTGGGGGAAAAATGCCATATCTTGACGAATATTTCATGAGTTTTTATTAGGTTATATTTCAGTCCTCATCCTGTATGCAAGGCTAATGTTAGATATCTTACTTGTTACATACCTGAAAAATCTGGACTTTTGATGATTTTTTTTTTTCTGATTTGGCAAATCATGATAGTGCCCTTAATATTTCAAGGACCTTATATCAGGATTGTTAAACTTTTTTTTTTTTGTGATAAAGGTATCAAAATAAAGTTACATATTTTACTTCAACACATGAAAACAATATCTCCAGCTTGGGTTTTCAAGAGACCAATGGTCTCTTTTAACAGTGGACACCTTTTATGAAATATAACATGCAGGTAATTAATTCAATTTCAAAAATCCTGTGCACCCTTTAATAATGTCGTTTATGAGGTTTTCCCGGGATAAGCCAACCCGTATCCAATTTCCTGACGTTCATGCCCGAGAGGGGAATCGTACATATGTTGGATTTGATGCATTTATTATCGTGAGAATGTTTAGTACAGGACTCTCCGTAACTTTTTATAAGGGTTTGGTATGGGGTCACGTGGAAAATGTCATATGCTGGAATTTTTTTTTTCAGTCACCGAGGAGCTTCGGCTTAATTTAAAAGAAAAAGCAAATCTATTCCCTTTTGTGTAAAAATCTTTGCAGAGAACACTGTTAAAAAGAGAAATATTAACAACAGGTAAATTGAGAGAAGTAAATTGTGTAAAAATTTCACACTAAAGTCTTTGTGTCTTTTTTATAAGGATTTGCCCAGATTGTGACTTCAGTTCCATGGGTAAGCTCCTCTTTATGTTTCTTGGATCATCATGGGGTAAATTTAATGCACCTATTAGCTTCAAATTGGTACAAATTGTTCATCTTGTTGCATAGGATTAGAAATTGTACAGTTTTGGTTATAGTGTTTGCTTGTATAATTTTCAGTGCAAATATGACAAGGGCTACATTATCATTCTAGAATGTCATACCCTAAAAGTTGCACATGGAGAGGTTAGAGCCCAACAAAAGGGTTTGCTGTAACAGAAAAATATTAGGTTAATTTTTATAAAGACGACTTCACACACACTGTTTTACTGCAAATGATACACATGCTACTATTTAATTTTGTTGGTTTCAATGACAAGCAAAGATCATTTCTTTTACTTTTGGTAGTAGTTGTTTTGTTGTCTTTTTAGATGTTTTTCATCTTTGGTTAGGTAAAAAAAATTTTCAATTGTAATGAAAATTCCTGGGTCATTCTGCAGATATTCTTTTAATTGATATTTGCATAACAAAAAATTTTGAGTCACAGGTTTTTTCCTAGGGTCAGTCAGGTTAGAGCAAACACTTTTTTTTTTGGCCTTACCAAAATAACTTAATATCAACGACTTATATAATATAGAGCAAGCGCACTCTCCACAAACAGAGCGTAACCAAAATCGCGGTCCCAAAAGTATTATAATGAGCCAAGCGCACTTCATTATCATAGTTTTGGGCACCACCATTTGTTTACGTACCGTCGTATTTGGAGTCCTTATGCATATTATGAGACACGGCGAGTATGTTTACGTTCGTCCACACTTAGCGAGTGCAAACAACAACCAACTTATTGCCACCTCTATCAAGCTGGACATCAATATCTCTTTTCCTTTCTAAGGCAAAATTAACAGAGGCTCAGAGACTTTTTTGTGCATTAGGATTGCAGAATCTTTTAGATGCATGGTTTCTCCTTTCAAATCGATTGGTTTCGCATAATTATTGCAGAAAAATCGGCCGATCATACAATGGAACACGGAAATGCATCAACTGATAACAGATGCCGTGACACACAGCCCAATTTAGAGTTGCGTGTGCTTGTGCATTACAGCGACGACGCGTGGCGGTTGAGCAACAATGCTGGCGCGCGAGGGTGTGAGAGAAATCAGTTAAGTTGCTGGCCTATTCAATAACACGAGTGTTTCCCCTCTTGGTTTCTATTCTAAGTCTCTATGATTATATGCCTTTTCCTGTTTCTTGGTGTGCAGATCAAACCATACAAAATCTTAGCATTCTGTAATTTAAATGTTCTTTAAAAGACACTATCAGTGATCCACTCCAAAAGATCCAACATATTTGTTACCTATTTCAACCATATGTTATTTTAAATTAGAGTACAACTATTTATTGAAAGAACATTATGTCACTGTAAGTGCAAAAGAATTTGTTGTTTTGAATATTGCTCTTTTTGCCGCAAAAGCTGTTTTAAATGTCTTGACTGCCGCTATAGCATAACTTGTGTATTTTAATACCTTTAATTTACAATCAGAGCAAAAACTCATTTGACCCAAAATGCCAGTTACAACTTTTTTTTGCACAACACTCCATGTCTACAGAATGTGCTTTACAAGGGTGTAGAACTTTGTTCTGGTATGCAGCAGCCAGGGGCATTGACAAGAGGGCAAACCAAACAACCACCCCCCCCCGAGAGTTTCCAAATTCAGGAAAAAACCAGGGGGTTCAAACAAATAATTGGTGGTCAAAATTGAGGGTGTTTTTACCGATATGATGTATCCGGTAAATCCTGCAATCATTTTTCCGGCCTTCCTAATGATTAATCACCACTCTATGATTTTTCCCTGGCCCCCCTGGCATCGAGCCGACTAGGAACTATGGCAGAACATTCGAAACTTAGTTTAATAAGCTAATCGTCACCTTGTAAGCTATTAGCTAAACTTAGTTAGCTAACGTCACCCAACTTGTAAGCTATTAGCTTAAACTTAGTTTAAGCTAATCGTCACCTTGTTAATCTATTAGCTTAAACTTAGTTTAAGGCTAATCGTCACCTTGTAATCTATTCGCTGAACACTTAGTTTAAGCTAATCGTCACCTTGTAATCTATAGCTTAAACTTAGTTTAAGTTAATCGTCCCATTATAATCTATTAGCTTAAACTTAGTTTAAGCTAATCTCAACCTTGTAATCTGTCCAAAAGAAAAGTTCGAAGGTAAAATGGTGTCCAAATTGAAAAGTTATTACTATTCAAATGGTAAAGAAAGTTACACACTTAGAAATGGAACCAAGTTTGAAAAAGGTTGAAAAGGTGCCAATAATAATAATAATGGCTGGCATTCTGAAAGGGAGACTAACTTTAGACCTGGGTTTAAACCAGGGTTAGTCCTACATGAGGACGGGTTCCGGCCCATCCATGAGGATTTTTCTTACCCAGTACAGCACATTTTAGAGTATGTTGGAAGGAATAAGGTCCACTCAGGTAGGACTAACCATGGTTTAAACCTTTTTTTTTTTTTTTTTTTTCCCCCCCCCCCCCCCGAGAGTTTCAAAATTCAGGAAAAACATGGGGTTCAAACAATAAATTGTGTCAAAATGAGGGTGTTTTACCTATATGAGGTAATCCTGTCATGTTTCGGCCATGATTATCACCACTCCTATGATTTTACCCTGGCGCCACCCCTGGCATCAGCCGACCAGTAACAATGGAAGAACATTCCGAAACTTAGTTTAAGCTAATCGTCACCTTGTAATCTATTAGCTTTAACTTAGTTTAAGCTCATTGTCACCTTGTAATCTATTAGCTTTAACTTAGTTTAAGCTCATTGTCACCTTGTAATCTATTAGCTTAAACTTAGTTTAAGCTAATCGTCACCTTGTAATCTATTAGCTTTAACTTAGTTTAAGCTCATCGTCACCTTGTAATCTATTAGCTTAAACTTAGTTTAAGCTAATCGTCACCTTGTAATCTATTAGCTTAAACTTAGTTTAAGCTAATCGTCACCTTGTAATCTATTAGCTTTAACTTAGTTTAAGCTCATCGTCACCTTGTAATCTATTAGCTTTAACTTAGTTTAAGCTCATTGTCACCTTGTAATCTATTAGCTTAAACTTAGTTTAAGCTAATCGTCACCTTGTAATCTATTAGCTTAAACTTAGTTTAAGCTCATCGTCACCTTGTAATCTGTCCAAAAGAAAAGTTTCGAAGGTAAAATGTGTCCAAATTGAAAAGTTATTAATGGTAAAAGAAAGTTACACACTTAGAAATGGAACCAAGTTTGAAAAAGGTTGAAAAGGTGCCAATAATAATAATAATGGCTGGCATTCTGAAAGGGAGACTAACTTTAGACCTGGGTTTAAACCAGGGTTAGTCCTACATGAGGACGGGTTCCGGCCCATCCATGAGGATTTTTCTTACCCAGTACAGCACATTTTAGAGTATGTTGGAAGGAATAAGGTCCACTCAGGTAGGACTAACCATGGTTTAAACCCAGGTCTAAAGTTAGACTCCCTTTCAGAATACCAGCCAATAAATTTCAACCTTGACCTTTTTCTTTTGAAATGTTCTTTGGATAGATGTATTTTTAATGTCTTCATTGAATTGTAAATGTAATTATATGTATATAGAGAGAAACTTGCTTTATATCATGTGTTTTAGTTTCATTAAATGCACATATGTTTATACTGTGTATAGTAAAAAAATTATTGTATTGAGTACTCAAAATTTGTGTTTTCTTTGATTCATTTCTGTCTTGAAGCAAGATGTGTGTAGGAGAATGCTTGTTTGTGTTGCCATGCATGTGATACCTTGGTAAAGCCTTCTAACAAAATATCGTTGGTCAACTAAATGCTAGACCATTTTTACAAACCAGGTTTTATAATATAGTCATATAGGTTAACTACAACAACAAAATTTGGATATGTTATTTTTAATATCAAGACCTGTTTTCGGCTTATTGATTTAACATTTTGTAATGAGAAATTATAAAGTCAAAAGTGATTTTAAACTTATACCTTAAAGACACTATCAGTGATCCATCTGAAAGAATCACAATATTTTAAATTTGCAGGAGTAGCTTGAAAGTGAAGGATATTAGTGTGTAGAACTCCTGTTTAGTTATTTTATCCAACTGAAAAAAATTACAGAAAAGGAGCAAAACAGCAGTCTTGGAAGATAATGAAACTCCATTCAATTAGGTGTTTCAGTAAGTGTCCCTATGGACAATGACTAAATATTCAATTTTGGCCTTATTATAAGTAGCAACCTTACCCTCGGCAACACACACTCACCACTCACACCCCATTTTACTACAATGTCAAATATTGTCCATTACTGATTTGAGCCATTTGAAGTAATTTTTACATGGGATATTTATAGGAAAAAGATTTAATCAACACAAAATGTATACCAGTGTATTCAGATGAATGTTTTGAACAAAAAATAGTCAATCACAAAACTTCTCTGTGACCTACAGTTTTTTACTTATGTCTAGAAACCTCCTTGCTGACTGACAGAAAAAGCATGAATTTGGTCATTTTCTCCATTTTTGGCCCAAAATTGCAACTTTTTCATAATTCCCAAGTTGGGCAGTTACAATGGCAATTTACACCCATTTTTTTAGCCTCAGTGACTGAAAAATTGGCTTAATTTATTTTTATTTTATTTATTCCACTTTTCCACTGGCATACAAAATGGAGTTGAAACATAAAATATTGCACATAATACAAACAAGGATAAAAATTTTAGAAGTCCAGTGAATGGCTGGAGCAAACAGGTGCCCAGCAGCCAAAAAGGGAGAGAGAAGATAAAAGTATCCAAATAAGGAACGTTAACTAGTCTGCATCCGGGACAACAACAAAATGAGGTCCAAGTACAAATGCAGGAGGGATCAAAGGATTCGACAAACTTTGACTTGTAAAATTCAGAAACTTGCTGTTTAAATGAGACGACAGAGTTGGACAATCTGATACTAATTGGAAGTTGGTTCCAAATAGGAACGATGCGTTGAAAGAAGATGACTTGTGAGACTCAGTTTTGCAGAATTGACTGGTCATTTGCAAGGGGTCTGAAGATGATCTAGTGGTGGGATGGTTCTGTTTTCCTGAGTTAAAAACCACAAACTCATCTACACTTATGTCATACATACCTGGATGACACCTAAAAAATACACTGAGGTCATTAATTTCTCTTCTATAAGACAGGAAGAAGAGAAAGATCAGATAGCCTTGTTTTGTAATCACTTTCTGGGTAGCCGAGAATCAATTTTGTGGCCCTTCTCTGGATCCCTTCAACAATACTGATGTAACATTTGGAGGTTCCGCTCCGGAGGCAACTACCATATTCCACATGGCTACGTACAATGGCAGTATACAATGTTCTAGAAACATTTTGAAGAGCATTAAAACCAACAGTTCTTTTGATCATACCAAGTTTTTTGTTACATTTACCAACCATTCTATTTATGTGATCATTCCAGACAAGAGTTGAGGATATGTCAAGGCCAAGGTCTTTAATTATACTAACATGGTCTAAAACAGTCCAATTCATTTTATAATCATACTCAATTATATTTCTGCGCCTGGTAATGGATATAATTTGGCATTTTGAAGGGTGGAAATGAAGGTCCCACATTTTGCTCCAGTTATAGAGAGCATCAATGTCTACTTGCATTAGATCACAATCAGACACATCAGTAATATTCTTATTACACTTGGAATCATCTGCAAAAAGAGCTAACGTGGAGTTCTGGGCAACACTGGGCATGTCGTTGATGTACAAAAGAAAAATCATTGGCCCCAAAATTGAACCCTGAGGCACACCTGACACCACAGGAAGCCAATCAGAATTATCCCCATCAATTACAACTCTCTGTTTCCTACCAGTTAGATAAGCTTGAAACCAATTGAGAAGTTTAGAGTGAATCCCGAATGACTGTAGTTTGTGAAGTAATAAAGAGTGACAAACACTATCGAAGGCCTTAGAAAAATCTAGGTATATCATGTCGACTTGCCCAGAGTTGTCCAGAATAGAACTAACTTCATGAAAGACTGATAAAAGCTGGGTAACAGTTGAACGACCTTTTACAAAACCATGCTGTAAATGGTATAATTGGTCTTTAATTAATGGAAATACATATCAAAAACTGCCCTTTCCATCACTTTCCCACAAATACATAATAATGATACTGGTCTATAATTCTCGGCTAGTTGTTTATCACCTTTTTTTTATAGACAGGAACTACATTGGCTCTCAACCAGTCCTCTGGCATAACTCCAGATCTTATGGATAGATTAAATATGTGGCACAAAGGAGAAACAATTTGATGTGCACACTCTTTCAAGACCCTAGGAGAAATCCCATCGGGTCCAACAGCTTTGGAGACATTAAAGGTCCCAGGAAATGAGATGATAAACCTACTCCAAATCTTTATGGTGCATTCCATTCCAATAAACAGGGCCACAAAAAAGAAAACACTACCAGTGACATCATTAGTGAAACTATTGATTTTCAGTCAGTGCTATGAATAGATTCACACCAGTCACCTGGAATTTCCTATTACTCTCTGAAAATCAATAGTTTCACTAATGATGTAATCACCAACCCAAATATTGAATGCTTTCTCGTCCTTCCTTGTAGACTTGACACAAACCACATCAATTCTATTGGCATTTCCTGGGACCTTTAAGGTTAACCAAAATAAGGTTTAAATTGTGGTTGCCATGGTAACTGCCCAACTTGATGATTCTACAACTACACCAAAAATAAAGTGCTGTTGTAAACCAATAATATGAGTAGTAATAAAAATTGTTTTCATAAAAGAATTTGATTAAAATGATGAAAAATTACAATTTTTAGTAGAAAATTGTCAAAGCCACTCAAATCGTCTGTTTTAATGCTGGCCTGTGATGTTCAAGGGGTCACAGGTCAAAATCTGTAGGTCACAGAAAGGTGCTGTGATTTACTTTTTTTGATCCTAACATCCATCTCAATACATTGATATACTTTTAATGTCAATTAAATCTTTGTTGAAAAAAAAAACGCATGCAAAAATTACTTTTTTGGGTAACAATGGTCAAAATCAGTCAAGGTCAATTTTTAACATAGTAATCAAATGTGAGTGTGGATGCAAATTGGGGTGTGGGTATCCATGGATACGGTTGGGGTTGTGGGTTTAGGCTTAATCTGATCTCCAATTGTATGAAATTATTTTTGAAGTTATTTTACACAATGAAATATGCAAGTGTCAATTGTATAGTTCATATAAGAGGTGTTTCTTACACAATTTTCAGTAGGTTTTAGATATTTTGCCATATAATTTCTGAAATAAATGGAAAAGAGGGTTGACCTTTCCCTGGGGTCAAAGCTCACTTTAATATCCAGGTCTGCAAAATGTCCCACCCAGATTGTATTCTTCAAACATTTTTGGTATACAACTTTCTGTGACAGCAGAGGTGGCCCGAATAATAACAGTGTATATAATGATGATGCAAATTCTCAAAATACCAGTAGTCAAAACCCATAGAAGGTTCTACGTGATTTTTTTTTTGGTTCTGGTCTAATTATTGGCCAACTCAATATTCGTAGCTTGTCTAACAATTTAGATGAGTTAAAGTATATTTTAAAGGGGGATGGCCCGATATAAGGATATGAAGTTTTCATCTTGATAGATTGGCCTTCATACCAAAAAAACATTTGTTAAGTTTCGCGCCGATATTTCA
>JAMKCH010010498.1:0-43984 GCA_023653785.1 Ophioderma brevispina | reverse complement strand
TGGGACGGTCTTGGTGTCGGGATGGGGACTGGCGTGTTGTCCGCGGAGGGGGACGGGCAGGGTGTCAGGGAGGGGGACAGTGGGGTTCCGGGATGGGGATAGTGGAGTGTCGGGGCGGGGGTAGTGGGGTGTTAGGGAGGGGGACAGTGGGGGTGTCGAGGAGGGTAGGGATGGGGTGGGGTGTCAGAGGGGGACGGGCGGGTGTCGTGAGGGGGACTGGCGTGGGTATATCGGGGAAGGGGACGGGCGGGTGTCGGGAGGGGGACGGGCGGGGTGTCAGGAGGGGGACGGGTGGGGTTCTATTGTAACTTTATAACTTGTATTGTCATTTATCGCATGTTAGTGATCGCGACATTTGGCGGGGCCATATTTTACGCGTCGCGTAATTACTAGTTTCGCTTGTTTGGAATTAAAAAACACAGTATTTTATGGAATTTTTATTCTGGAGTTTTTGGATTTTAAAACTGACTTTTTAAAAGTTTTTATTGACTTTGTTATTGAATTTTTGTTTGGGGGAAAGTTTTTTCTTTATTAAATATTTCGATTTTTTATTTGTATTTTGTTCGTTTTTGTTTTGTTTTTGTGTTGCGAAGACGAAATAAGACAGAAACCTGATCACTTTTAGAGCGGATTCCGCAGCTGAAATGTAATCGGTTTCGTGTACATACCAACTTCCGTTGCACAAAGACCAGCCCGTAACCAGGATTTTTTTTTTGGAGGGGGCGATTTTTTTTAAAAAGGGGACTTTTCCTCCGGGGGCGAATTTTTCAAAGTGGAACTTTTTTTATCGTAATTTTAACCCTTTTTTATGGTGTAACCATCGAGATCATTCAACTTCATTAATAATGTGCTTTCAAAATCGTTTAAGCAAGGACGATTAAAAACATTCAATTGTGAATTTATTTTGATGATGTACGTAAAAAAATTAGATGCGGTCACTAAATTTTTAATGATGTGGTGCGGTCACAGTGTTCTCAGAATATTTATACATATTAGTTTTATTTTTCTTTTTCGTTTATAGAATTCAATTTTAAAGACACTATCCAGGATCCACCCGAAAGTACGGACAGTATGACTAAACTACACGGGGCGGGGGGGGGGGGACTTTGTATTCAAAGGTGGATATGAGCGTGGACTATGGGACTTACCTCCCAAAATACACCCTAAACAAGTTATTTTCCACACCCAAACAAGTATTTTTGTCTGTTTTATACCCTATACAAGTATTTTTTCGTTTTTGCTACCCTATAAACATTAAGTAAGCAAGCATTGGTGTGTTTCATTAATATACCTTTATATCTTACTTGCTTTACAATATTTTTGTGATATGATAATTGTTTGATCTCTGCTTAATTGCTATTATACATTACCCAAAACACGTACATTAGAATTTCAGGTTAAGGAAAAAACAATTACCCCTTTTGTCCCCATATTTTGCTCGTTTTTTGACACCCTAATCAATGTACGCGCTAACATCGTGTTGGAAAAAAGATACCCTTTTTACGCGTTTTCTTGTTCAAGCATCATATCCACCTCTGAAAATGCCAGGTGGCCCACCGGGCTAAAATATACTTGATGGTGTCGTTATTAGGTTGGCCATTTGGCTCTATCACTTACAGGGTATGTTAAAAATACCTATACTTGTTACAAAAGGAAAATATCTTATTTTTGATTAATTTTTTCGATGTGCTGATTTTAGCAAAATAACGAAACCATTTCACAAAACACGTATAATCCGGTCGGTTGTAGGAAAGTATTGAAAATGATGGTATCACAAATTGGTTTTCTCATTTCCCCTTAAAGACACTATCCGGATCTACGCGAAAGAGTCAAATATTTGAAATTTGCAGGATAGGGATTAGCTTAAAGTGAAGAATAAGTCTGTAGAATTTCATTAGTTACTCTTTCCACCGAAGAATGGACAGAAAAAGGAAGAAACGGCCCAATATTTCAAGATACGGATCCTCCTTTCAATTACTTGTGTAAGTGTCCGTACAGACAGTAATGACTACAATTTCCGAATTTGTCCTTATTTAGGTTGCGTTCTGGCCTTATCATTTGCCAGGATATGTTAGAGATAACCGACTTGTTATATACAGACATGAAAAAAATATGTTTTTGATGATTTTTTTTGATTTTCTGATTTAGCAATCACTGATAGTGCCTGTTCTAAAACTTACCTTACTTAGCGGAAGATACATTTTACAAGATTTTGAAACTGAAAACAGGATCAAATAACCATATTTAAATCCTAAGCAAACTGCATGACCATCTATAAACACCAGTATGTGTTCTCGAGTATTAAACGAATTACGAAATGCTTTAGCCATTTTTGAAATATTTTAGAAGAGTTATGTTCCCATATCACATTTCGAGCTGTTTAACATTCTTGT
This sequence comes from Ophioderma brevispina, assembly GCA_023653785.1. NCBI lineage: Eukaryota > Metazoa > Echinodermata > Ophiuroidea > Amphilepidida > Ophiodermatidae > Ophioderma > Ophioderma brevispina. Next base: position 41,591 of record JAMKCH010010498.1, on the reverse strand, counting down.
TTAAATTTTAGGATTACCATAACCTGGATCTGATTAGTAAAAAATATTTGACAGCGGGATTGCAAAATTAACGTGGAAATACTTTTAAAATTTAAAGATTTGGATAAAGATCGTCATTTGGTATTACTCGGGCTAAGTTGAGATTTTAAAACACTCCAAATTTAGAATGTACTATTAACCAGTTAAAAAAGTATTCATTTAGAATATAATCTCAACTTAGACTAGTCACGTTTCCAGTATGTGTGATTATTCTTTAGTATGTGGGTATTTGGAGAGTGTCGACTGTGTTTTAAATGCCCCGATTACAAGCACAAAAATCCAAATAGAAATGGGTATAGAGAATTGGGATACTCAGGATAGAAACAAGGAAATAGATATCCATGCCATGATTGTGGAAGATAAGATTTCTCAAATACCTCAAACTGAACGTGCTGAGTTCCCCTTTATTCGAAACCCGGAAAGATCATTTTAAATGGATGTAATTAGTGGAATTATCACGGATTATTACTGTACCCAGATATGGATATTAAAGGGGGATGGCCCGAATTTGAGGATATGTAAAATTTTCATCTGATAGCTTCACCTTCACTCCAAAACCCCCTCTGTAAAGTTTCGCGCCGCCGATATTCAATCCGGTTGTTTGTTGTGCGAAGAGCTAGAAAACGTGATTTTAGAAGCCCCGTAGAGTAATGTGTAAAAATTTAATATTGAGTTCGACCAAAATGCGTCATATTTTCGCTCATAATTCCAAAACCACTGCTTTGGCTCTAGATTTCACAGGGTAAAATGGAAAAATAGTAGCTGTCTTCTGGATACCCAAATGTTGACCACTTACGGGTAAAATCTGAGGCTTCTGGGGACGGGCTATTAGCGATTGGGCCATGGACCTTTAAAAGGGAATAGAGAGCTCTTCAGTCACGTCACCAAGCCGAAGAAAATTCCGATTTGGTCTGGGGTGGAGGTAAATCATACGGGGACGTGTCCGCAACCCCATGGGTCTCTTTTCAGCCTGAAATGGCCCCCCATTTTAACCAATTTTGGGATAATATGTCACTTTTTTTAAATTTGCAAAAAAAATCTTCAAAAATAGGCCAATTTCCTCAATCCTTTTGAACCACACTGCTAAATAAATTGGCCCTTGTGGACAACTACACCAAGACTATAGTGTTAACATTTAGAACAGCAGGTGTGAAAAACGTTGTTCTAGATTTTTGGTCTTTTGCTTTTCGTTAACATTAGGAAGACGTTTTTATTATACATGGCCAGTGTTCAACTGTAGAACAATTGTTTTAATAACTGAGATATTACATTTTCTCACTTTTGTTTGGAATAGGAAGATAGGTCTAGTGTTAACAACATGAAAACACTAAAAGGTAGGAAAATTTCAAATAGTAACCATTTCGACACATTAAAATCGCGATTGGACACCACCGTTCTATGAAAGGAAATTATTTTGTCAAAACTAAAAAATTACCAAAGTTTTTTAAAAAAAAAAATTTGTAACCATTTTTGTCACATTCCGCCACATTATTGTGTGTGGGCGCCCGGAATTCCAGACTTTGTCACTTGAAAGCGGAACTTCCAGAATTTAATGTCTAAATCGGGGTGGGAATTCCAGCCATTTGTAGGTATAGAGGGTGACGGAATTCCGGCGTTTTTACGATTTTCGGAGGTAAAATTCCGGAAAAAATCAATATTTTTCAACACTTTCTATATACCCCTAACCCTAATCCTCTGGGAATCCCAAGTTTTTTTTTTTACATTTGTAGTCTATGAATTCCTGGAATTTTACGGAAGGTATGTCTGGAATTCCTGGTAATTTACTAAGGTATAGCTTCTGGAATTCCCATACTTAATGGAAGGATAGCCAGGAATTCCAGATATTTTGTGAACAAAAAGTTGCCCCCTCTAAGGGGTGGGGATTTTTTTCTGGAATAACCAATGGCATTTATCGAAATTTCCATTGACAACTCATGAATTGCCTTTCCATCGGTTCGAATTTTCAATGAAAAGAAAAATGGAAATTTTTTTAACATGTTAATTAGGCCTACATCCCTGTGAATTAACGTTTTATAACACTTCGAGGTCTTTCATCACACGCCTTTATTGTATAAGGGTGAGTGGATCCACATGACCCTTTGCCAAACCATTTTTGCCGGTGTATATTTCATGAGCATATCAGATCAGCCGTGAAAAAATATTTGGACATGTGTCCAAAGAGCCCTAGCCTTTGTGTTCGTTTAGATGGCAATCCCAAATCCTAGACATATTTGGACAGCCATCCTCAATGCCGCTACGCCTTAGCGTTTTTAACTTATTGCCCGCGTGCCAAGAGTAAAATCCGGGGTGGGGGGGCACTCCCAATGTGAAGTGATAACGTCATGTGATTCGAATGACCCCTTTTTTACCTTCTCAATCCCCAATGACCCCTTTTTTCAACTGATACCCAATGACCTCCTTTTTGCAGCACAAGACCACAGTTGTCATAGTCCAGTACCCATGACCCATTTTTTGTCAACTGTGCACTTTCAACTGATATTTTTGCTTAAACTTTTTTTGTTTACCATGATAGAACCAATGCAATTGATCCCAATACTTTATTTATTCTGGCTTCCTAGTACCAATGAGCCCACTTCAAACAAAATGTTTGTTACTAGTACCCACTCTCTTAATTCATTAGACTTATTTCAAGTCAACGAGCCTGGAATTGGACACAAAACCTTTTTGGGACTTAAAAAATTTAAATCCGTGAAAAGACTTACTTACAATAAGTCTTGATGTGAAAATAACCCTTTAAATGAGTCTTCATTAATCACTTTAAGATTTCATATTTGAATATAAGGAATTGTTTTTAAATCCCAAAAGGTTTGTAATGAATTCCAGTCACATTAGACGTAAAAATAAATCTAAGCAGAATTAAGAGAGCAATGACCCCCCTTTTTTTCAACAGACATCCAACACCTACTTTTAGATACCGGTTTACACTGGGTTTACACATCCCCGTCAATTTTCAAGGGATGCCCCCCCCCCGCCCGGCATTAAAATGCTCAATTGCGATGAGCGTCTGTGTAAAAAAAAAACTTTTTCACAAAATTACTCTTTCTAGGTTGTACTAAGTTTTCTGTAATTACTTGGTTTCTTTGATTTTTTTGTGTTTTAGAAAGTAGAATTTGAATTTAGATGACGGATTTTGTCGTTTGTGTAGTTAACATTAATTTATGTGTGTATAGGGGGCTTAATAGTACCAAACGGATACTGGTATACCAAAATTAACGGATCCGGAATTTTATTCAAAAATTGGATTTTGTATATAAAAGAAGATTTGGAAAAATCTCGGGTTCATGGACACCCGATATTCCATACAGGATTTAGGATTTTGGAGGTTGTCAGAATCAGGCGAGAATGCTGGCCGAGCATCCTCTGGACATCTGTGGGAAATCCCTAATCGGCCAGCAGGCCTGATCGGCATTGTATTTTGCCCAATTTGCCCCGATCGATTTCTCCAAAACCGCTTGACGAATTTCTTTAATTTTATCATATAGCGAGAAAACATTAATTTTAAGCAATTACGGTTAAGCGAAATTGTGGTCATAGAAGAATTGGAGAAAATGCGATGAACAGGCCCTTTAAAAATCAATTTTCGCTAGAATGCTGTTCAAAGCAGGGTGTGGTCAAAGTAAATCAAACCCAATCGTGTTCATACCGCATGTATCAGGTAGCCCGCCCATTCATGCCATAATGCGGATGAGGGCACCAGTTATAAATGGTCAAAAGCATGGTCAACGGTTACAGAATCTGTGCAGCAGAACAGTTGCAGTATTCAGCTTGTCTTGTTTGGATGAGGAGTGTGTGTGGACACATCACAAAATATATCCAATTTGCTGCCTTGAAAATGATTTAAGCAGAAGAAACATGGCAAACAAACAGGTGAAGAACAAACCCAAAGTCTTTCATCCCAGCTCAGAGATCCAAAATGCCGCCCATGTTAAGACTAGGCAGCAATATAGGAATGCACAAGCGTAGTATATGACGACCCAGTAGAGTTTTGGGGCAAAATGGTTGAGGACTTCGGGTTCCACTTGAGACGCCTCCAGATCCGAAAAACATTTGAGAATATAACATGATGTGAGAAAAGGACCCGTCAGTATCAATGGATGCAAGGTTGCAAAGGGGGACAATGTATGCTATCAATGTCTTGACAGAAACGTAAGAAGGACTGGGGAACAAAATGCATTTTACTGGTAAGAAATGGTGACACTCACTCGCCTTTGCCTAAGTTACAGTAACATGTAACTAGTAAAAAGGAACTTCACGTGGGATGAAGTTTTTAAGTGGGCGTGCTCTAACAAAGAGGGGGTCCATTTCCTAACGAAAAACGTTTCATTCTGAGTATTAAAGAATGCGTCTGATTGCATTGTTATATTTATAGTTCCAATGTGATTGTACATCAGGTATGACGTTAACTTTTATCCATGGACATTATCGTAGCTTATGACCTGAGGTTACAACAAGATGGTTGTAGTTTCGAATCCGTTTAACAGTTGTGGTGTGAAAAAAGTGATTCTCACAACCAAAATTACCCTTGTGACGTGATTACGATGCTCTGATCAAAATCGCTACGGACGTGTTCTTGAGTTAGATAGTTTTCTATGTGCACATTTCGATGTCAAAATTGACGTGTTCGTGGGTCATTAATTTAACATTTTGTCGATATCCTGTAGTGATGCGAATATAAAATCTAGCCATGTTTATAATTCCACATTTTACGCATGCGCTTTGCACCAAGACTTATCGAATAGCATTGAAACTATGGATCGATTATTAATGACAGATAGGCATCGTAGTCTCTATTCCAATCTTGGTTACAACAAGACGTAATGCAGCATTTAGAGCGCGCTCGATCGATCGATTGTCGGTTATAATCAAGCATGTCAAGAACCAAAAGGGGCCCTTTTTTTGTTATGGTTGCCCAAAGCACATGTTACCACCACTACCTTACATTTGACCCCTGACCCATTCAATTTGATTTGGAGACTTAGACTGAAAATGTAAGATCGCATACCTGCAGACAATCACGAAATTTGATTCATTTAGTGAGCAGTGTAAAAATACAGGTCCTCAGTATCAAATGGATGCAAGTGCAAAGACGAATGGTATGCTACATGTTCTTGACAGAACGGAAGAATGGGAACGGGGAACAAAATTGCATTTTCTGGTAAGAAAATGTTGACACTCACTCGGCCTTTGCTAAGTTACAGAACATGTAACTAGTAAAAGGAACGTCTAACCGTGATGAACGTTTTTTAAATTTGGGCGTGCTCAAAATAAGCGGAAATCCATAACGAAAACGTCAGTCTGATTAAAGAATGCGTCTGATTTGCTCGTATATTTATCGTTCCCATGATTGTAACCTCAGGTCTGACGTTACTACTTTTTATCACTGACATTATCGTATCTCTGACCTAGGTTACAACAAGATGGTCGCGTTTCGATCCGTTTTAACAGTGTGGTGTGAAAAGTGATTCCTCACACTCAATTCCTACCGCTTGTGACGTACTTAAAATGCTCTGATCCCAAAATCAGCTACGGACGTGTGCTTGATTAGCTAGTTTTCCTTGGGCACATTCGATGTCAAAATCTGACGTGTTCGTGTTCATTAATTTAACATTTTTGTCGATATTCCATGTAGCTGATGCTAATAAATCTCGTCCATGTTTATAATGTCCACATTTTACGCATGCGCTTTTGCACCAAGACTAATCGATATAGCATTGAAACTAATGGCTTCGATTATTCTGACATATAGGCATCGTAGTCTCTATTCCATTCATGGTTACAACAGACTTTATCCGACATTTAGCGCGCGATAGATGTCGGTTCATCAAGCATGTCAAGAGACTAGTTTTGTTTTTGGTGCCAAAGCACATGTTCCCACCACTGACCTTTACATCTTGACCCCTGACCCATTCAGTTTGATTTGAGACTTAGACTTAAATGTAAGATCGCATACCTGCAGAAATCACGAAATTTTGATCATTGTAGTGTGAGTCAGTGAACAATACAGGTGCCACAGTATTGTAGAGGTGTCAAGATAAAGTTAGTCAACAGTCGGGTAATTGACCATTTTTTTGGGAGTGGATTTGGGGTGAGTTATCAATTGAAAAACCTTAAGGATGTTAAAACAGTACAGACTTGGCATGACTTCGGGTGTCGTTAACGTTTATACAGAAGTAATGTACAAAGCAACCCGAAGTCATGCTCAGCAGGACTAGTAATTTAGGGGTTGCATTCGAACTACATGTAACCCAGTACGAGGAACTGAGTTACAGTACGTTGGCATCAACATATGACTTCGCTGATTTGGCAAGTCACTTTGCGAACGTATAATTTTCGTTTACTTTTGTTTACTCACCCTACAACTTACGTCCATGCGAATTCCAGTCCTGCTAATCTTGTTTGAAATATCTAATCGTAAATGGACCCCATTTACGGTTAGATGGCTACGTAGTGTAGAATGGGCGCACGAACACATGGCCTCATCATCAAAACATACTTTGCATACATACCCTAAACGCTCCCGGTGACTGAATTTCGTCTAAAGCAACATAATGTTGTTTTATTTTTTTACTACTACCATGTACCTTACGTAGTGTCTTCTTGACATTAAATTCCTTCATATCTTGTGAATTCCACTGAAATTGTAGCATTCGTTTTGGTGATCAAGGCAGCAATCCAACACGATGTCTGACACTTCAATCGCATCTGGCATTGTTTTCTATATAGAATCTATATTACTAGATTTTGGTATCATCACCATTTTGCGGTGTGTCATTCTGTTTGTCCCAATAATCCTGTAGAAATGTAACTTTCTTTATAAGCGTTTTAGCCCATCATATTTCATTCCTCATAATTTTAATCCAAAAAAAATTGGTTAATTTCAGATCCTTCGCAACTTCAAATTTAAACACTTAAGTTGACCTGTGTTAACCCCTTACGTTCATTGATGAAATAACAATTGGGGGACCATTCATTGTGCTAAAAGGTTGAGCCCCTTCGTTATTTTGGTCCGTTTTTTTGGATTCTGTTTTGAACCTTTCAAAAAAATGTAAATTTGGTGGGGTATTACTACAGCTATGCTGTATTCCATTGCCAAACTATCACATACACGTTTAAAATGAGGCGACAATATTGTTCCAGATTTTCCTGACGTTGTTTAATAAAATATTTTCCTGTGCGATAAATAGAACAGTCCATCATATTGCATGATGGTAAATGGAAAAAACAAAACCAAGGCCAGAGGATGATGGTATACCAATGGTAATCATCCACGCCATTTTATCATCACACAAACACAGCGACCCAGACATTCTCAGAGAATTGCCATTTTTTTTCCTTCCCACAAAAAACCGGATCGACTGCCAAAGAATATGCACAACAACAATTATATAGTCCAACAACTATCTACATGTACATGCTTACGGTAAAACTACTGACCATTTGATCACAAACAGGGGACACCAGTGCTCTAAAAAATGTTGCACGCAACACCGTCCCGCAAAATGTGCATTAACCCACTCAATCTCCGAGCAGCGAAGCATAGCTATCCTGCAGATTGATTCTCGATCCATGCTAGCATGACTGAACTGGCCTTATCTTTTCAACCTGACTATTTTACTGGCCCTCAATTCATGCAAATATGAACTCGGTACCGATGTGAGAAAAACAATTTTTGCTCAACTTAATGCTCTCTAAATGATTCCTGTTGAGCAAGGTAGGGTAAGTCCTACCAATTCTCGGACCTGCCAGTATCGGACAATGTGTGTTTGGAGCCATGTGTTTTTTCATTCTATAAATTCAACACTACAGTAATAATCCATCAATTAAAAAGACCGAATACATACGGCATTTTAAATGACTAACCTGTAATACGTCTCATTTTTGTTTCTTTTCGAAACGCGAGGATAAGTGTGCGAGTCGGCCCCTTTTTAATAAAAAAACATGTTACTTACTAGGTAGAGTAATACGGCGTGATCACTTTCGGGAGGCCGTGGCATTTTGCACAATTCCCAAAAAACAAATTTTACCTTTATGTGTTCCTGTAACTAAGTATTTGTTTTGGCTGCAGGTCCACTTGTCCTGTTTTCTACCGCAGCATCCGACTGCATGAACTGTCCGAAAACTGGAACGGATTTCGCCGCATGTAGTTTTTTGACGACCCCCTCTATAAAATACGGGGGGGGGGGGATGCCAAGGTTGTGTTCATCAGATTTTATTAGGCGCGATATTGCCTGAATTATAATTAAAGCACCAACAGCAAATTTTTGAATATTAAAAAACATTTTTGTTTAATTATTTATTCTTAGTTATTTATTTTTTTTTAATTTCTTGTTTATTTATTTTTTGTTTATATTTTATTTAGCATTTGGAAAAAGCCCCCATGATTGTTTCTGTTGTCATAAGGCAAAAACCGACCCCTAATTTTGGAAATCAGAAAAAGTTTTTTTCCTTTTTTTATTTTTCACCCCTTCTAAGCCCCCACCCTAATTTTGAAAAATCAGAAAAAGGGTTTTTTTTTCATTTTCCATTTTAACTTTGAAACATAAAAAAGATGATGTTTAAAACCGTTCTTATAGCATGTTAGTTGGTTTCATATTACTTTCATAGTGTACAAAGAATGCATTTTTTGAGTGAATCACTTGAATGGAACTTGATTTTTCGTGTTTGGTTGACTTATTAATACCAACAAACCATGTTTCAATATAGTTTGGCTAATATGTTGCAATTGACATTAAAAAAAAGGTTTTTTCCGACCCGACCCAAACTCTAAAAGTCGTCATGGACCATCAAACATTTTTGTGCTAACACATTTAGTTTATTGTATGTTAGGGTTGAGAAATTAAAATGATCATTGTTTATTTTATGTTTTATTGTTGTTTATTTATTTTGTTATATTTGTGGTTTTTTTTTATATATTGTAAAACAGTAACATTTTTAATTTTTTGTTGATATTTTATCTATTTAATTTTGTCAACTGCCCACCATGATGGTTTCGTGTGACAATAACAATATTCAAGTTTTAGATTGTTTATTGTTAGGTTGAGATTTTGTATAGTGGTAGCTAGTAGTATGGTCCAGACGTGAAATCTTACGGTTTTGGTCTATTTTTAAAGTCTCCGGGTTATAATAATGACAGTTTTTCCATAGTTTTTTAAATCTGAAAAGTTAATTCAAACTACCAAAATATCCCCCCTCCCCCCATAATGGACAACATATGAATCCCTCATTCATCTCGATCATAATGCTCCCCGATCCCCCACCGTATCCGTCGACCCTATTTTAAGATTTAAATAGAGAAAGAGAGAGAGAGAGAAAATTGGAAAGAAAAGAAAAAAGAAAGCACTCTAAAAGTGTGTTTAGCAATTTAACAATTTTCTAGCCTTCCTTTTGTAACATGTGTAAAAGCTACAACATAGCTGTCAATATTGCTAAACACATCAAGTTTAATGCTAACACACTAGCCATTTACAACACTAAACACCGTTAAGCATTTCTGACCATGTTTATAAAGTGAAGGCAGAAATGTGTTTACTAATGTATTTTGAAAGTTCACAGTAACAGTAAAATAGAGTAAACACGTGCTCACGCATTTTATGTTTAACAGCATTTATGTAGAGGAACAGCGAACACCTTTCTGCGCTACATCTTGAATCAAAGTGCCACGAAGCACACTTGCAACTTAGAATGATGAATCTTAAAAACGATGAGGCTTTGCATTTGCATACAATTAAGTTTAAGGACAAACCATCTAAATGTGCATGATTTACTACCAACTTGCCTAATTCATGGAAAGATTGGTGGACTCTGGCCACAAGGATTTACACAAGGGGCAATGACATGGCTTCAAGATGTTGACAGATCATGCCATAAAGCCATTGTAACAAATGTGGTTAGAAAAATGTTTAATCTCTAAACACAGTTTTGCAGTGCATGAGAGAAAAAAAAGAAGAAAAAAGCGCCTACACCCCTCATTCCACTCATTATGGGGGGGGGGTGCACTGACATTGGAAAAGATACGGGTAATCGTATGTGCGGCCCTAGACCCCCACTCATTTTGCGTCTCTCCAGCATTCCCAAGACTCCCCCATAATTCAGTTTCTAAGGTCCCCTTTTCAGAGATTTTTGCCTCAGAAGCTTATTTTGAGCCGAATTCAGCTGCTCAACCTTCACGCCTGCAAATTGTCAAATTTCAGTTCCAAGCCCCTATTTTCGGAGACAAAATCAGTTCACAAATCCCCCCAAAATCGGAAATCGGGGCCCAAACACATCATACCACCTGAAAAACAAAAATTGAGTTAAATCCTGCCCCGCATCAATGAGGTTCAGGAAAATAATACTATCATTAAATTGAGTATTATACCGTCACCGCTTGTTCCACCATTGCATAATGTGTTTTAGTGACGAGCCGTAAATATATTGTTTCCCTCCCCCGCTTTACCCCCACCCACCCCCCCTTGAAAAGTCTGCAGGTTGAAACGAAAAGGTAGAGGGGATATGGCAAATTGAACTTATTGAATGAAAAGTGCAGGAAAAAATAAAACGACCCGCAAAAATGGCAAAACATTAAAGCAATATACACATTTTTTTGAAGCCGAACCCCGATTTTTTCAAAAATTTTGAGAGTTTTAACAACGGTTGCATGGTAACTGGCTAGCAAACTAACCTGTGAATTGTGAACATAGTTAAGCTCGGAAATGTCTATCTGTCGCAAACAAGCATTTTGTAATTAGAATAATTAATATCGGAGATCTCTCCGATAATAATATTAGATCAATGACCATAACATAGGTTATAACCATAATGGGGGCAATTAGATTAATCGAAGTTTAGACATAGTTATAGACGACATGGGAATTGGCGAAGTGTGATGATAGACCGCCATATGATTCACATTTCAAAAGGTTTTGTTTGCTTAAGGATCAGCATGCACTTTACGTGAAAGGTCCCAAAATTTTCACCAACCAAAAATTAAAGAAGGGTGTAATTTTCTAAAATGAAGCTTAGTATATAATACGCATTCAGGTCCATATCACATCAAATCCAAAAACAAAACAAGTTTGTCCTGCATGGAGTCTGTAGTTGCCTTCAACCCCCAGAAAACAGGGCGTTTCCGTAACTGACCCATCTGACAGACACACTGTCTTCACACACTTTTTATCAATTAGGAACCTTAAAGTTTTCAAGTTTTCAAGTTTCAAGTTTATTCCCATATACAGAGATCAGTAAATACATCTGTTATTTTTTGGGAAAATTTATCTTCAAAAGGAGTTTAAAAATTAAATCTAAAAAGTTTTAAAATAATCCATAGATTAAAAATAAAACCCAAGTATAAGCTATAAGGTTTGAGTTTTAAACCATTTCGACTTATTTTAAATCTAAGTAAGAGTTAGATTTCTTTAAAACTTTTAAGATTAACTAATTTTCAATCCCTGTAATTTAGAGTGTTCCTTTATCCGAGATTTCGTTATTTACGAGGGTTCGTTTATGCGAATGTTCATTTTTCCGACGGTTTTTTTTAATCCGAAGGCGTGTTAATTCGAAGGTTCCGTTATTCGATAAAGAAATAAGGTTCGTTGATTCAAAAATTAAATAAGATTAATTTAGCTTATTCCATTTTCGGATCACGAACCTTATTCATTTTCGGATCAACGAACCTTTTGGATAAATGAACCTTTGGAATAACACAACTAAGGATAAAACGAGCATTCGGAATTATAACAAACAGTTAAAAAGAACCAATGGTTGGATTAGCGACCTTTTACGTAGGTATATAGGAATAGGTACAGTTAGCTAGGCCTATAGGCAACTTGTTTAGGGTAGCTAACTGTGCTACTGATCTATTTAGGGTGGCAATCCAGCTCGAAAATACGTTTAGGGTGCATTTCCTGTTTATACTTTGGTCACGAAGGATCCCCCTTATCAATGATAAGTGCCCCTGGGGAAATTTAAAGATTTTGGTATCAGAAGAAGTTCATATTTTCTCAGCCCGGGCCCGGGAAAGTTTTCCTTGGATACTAACATAGAGCTATAAAATAACACATTTCCTAGCTGCTATGAACAAAAACCATCTCCAAATGTGGTTCGACCAAATAATAATCCTGATAATAACAATAATAATATAAGAATAATGATAATAATGATAATGATAATAATGAGAATAATGATAATCATAATAAGATAATAATAATAATAATAAGAATCTATAATAATGATAATAATGATAATAATAATAATAAAATGATATAATAATAATGATAATAATGTATAATAATAATAATGATAATATAATAATAATGATAATAATGATGATCGGCAATCATCATCAACATCCGTCGTCCATGACGTCACTCGTTATAATCGCCAGTTCATAATCGTCATCGCTCCGTCCGTCATGTCATCGTTTAATGGTGTGTAAGCGATAGGGTGCCATCATCATGGTGCATGGTTGTCGTCAAACATCTTTCGGGTCTATTGTATTTTTTTCCACATTTTCCATGACAAGCCAGGCCTGTTGAAGACGGAGCCGTTATATACCATCCGCATGCGCCTCCCTGAACTATTAAGACGTTCGTGACATGGGTCACGACTTACGGTCACATGGCGACAGTGTATAAATAAAGTAGTCGAATCAAGTACAACACCAATAATTAAGCCAAGATGTAGGATATACAAAATTAATAACGACTTTAAATTGTATCCACAAAAAACGGACGTAACACCAGCGCTTTTTTTCTGAAAGTGTCCAAAACTGCAAGGTACTGTCCGAAACTGGCAAAGGCGTCCGAAACTGGCACAGTGCTTCGATTTCATTGTTCGCCGATGTGAAAAGGCAACTCGTATTGCCACCACCATTTCAATGCCACAATAAGTTGGGCATGGTCTGAACAACGGATGGTATTTTGGTGGGTATATCGAATTATTTTTTTTAAATATTTAGCGAAGTCCGTAAGTGTCCCGATCATTGGTAGGACTACCCTACTTACTTTTGGGCTGTAAGACATCGGTAAACACCCGTCAATTTTTTGAGTATTTTTGTTAAAAATAATATGGTATTTGGTTCTTTCCAATTTGATGCACTTTTCCAAGGACGAATAATTTCACTTCACGGACTACCGTCAACCGGAAATCCAAGTGACAGGATACAGGTGAAAGGTCATACATTTGCGACCCACTTTTGTAAACATTCAAAAAGCCCCACGATTTATAACGTTCCAGTCGCAGCGAGCGATTTCTGCTCATGAGCATGCGTAACAGTTGATCTTGGGTCAAAGTTCCGGTAATGCGCATGACAATCGCTCGCTTTGACTGGAGCATGTTATAAGCTTCAGGTAGAGAAAATACCCATACCACGTTTTGTACTGATAGCGCCGCACCGGACGCGGGTCCAATCTGCAGATGACGTATTGAAATCTAGCGTGAATACCACCACTACGCCACGTCCGACCGCGATCATGAGCGACTCATTTAGTACAGTATGCTTTTATTCTCTTGTCAGTCAGCCTTAGGGTCCCTGCTTCAATTGACCTTCCGGCTGGTCTGGTAAGTATTTCCACGGTTGAAGTCTGTGTCACAGACTGCAAAAGAAATGATCCTAAATTGTACTGCGCGAGAGATTACCGTTAATCAGTCCGTAATAGTGAATGATGCTAATGAAAATAAATCTCAAATATCTCGGAAAACGAAGGGGTTACTATGTTTTTGCATCTGGGTATATTACTATGTTTTGTTTTGAATGTATGTATCGTGATTGGGTTTGAACCTATACAACCTAGCGAGAAATTGAACGTTTATGTCTGGTCCTTCGGTGCTTGCAGAGATGAAAAGTGAACACGCAATCGCTACGGGCCACAGCTCGTTTTCACAAAGCCTTTCGATAGTATTCCAGTATTGAGAATTTTCAAAACGCTAGTTTTTTTCAATTTAGAAGCAGGATTTACGTATTTACCGGAATGCCGTAAAATGACCTCAGACTGCTGACCTACGGAAGCTGTGTATAGCAGCAAATACAATCAAGTAATTTGGATTGAAAAAAAACTGGGACTTGTAAAAGTAAAAACTGCTTTTTTGACATAATCATCAAGAATGAACAAAACACCAATAGTGCACGATTGTAGGCGTTTCTCAAGATGCAGTAAGTAACATTTTTTGGTGGATGAAGTCGGTAAAAAAGTCAAATCACTGGTATTTGAGTGCTAGTACCATGAGTACCTAGGTATTGTTATTTTCACGCTGGCCCGAATAGCCTATTGTCGTAACGAGAGGGTCCAGTCCAATTTAAAGTAAGCAGTAATGTGTATGTAAAGGACCTCTAGTTACGATTATCGGAACTGTGCGAATGCTAACACTTCATCCCCGTGCAATTTCATCCCCGAGTCGAGACATTTCATCCCCGGACATTTATCCAGAGACATTTCATCCCCGAGACGATTCCTACTGAGACGATTCATACCTGAGCACGATTCATCCCCTAACATTAAATTGATTGTTCGGGTTTTAATGTAACAACGACGAACGTGATTAAAACAAGCGAAATTAGGAACGAAATAAAGGGGATTTGTGAGCCACAGCCTCATCCCCGAACTTACCTAAAAGAAATTGAAGATTTTTTTATATATTCTAACATTGTGGACTAAGTAGGCTATTAGTTGTGTGCCTATTCACGTGCAAATCGATATGGTTGCATTTCTGTCCGTAAACAGACAGAAATTATAACACGGTGGACTATGATTGCAGGTGAACCAAACGTGCGCCTAAAGTTCCAAAAAGCGCTGTCAAAAAAATAACGCAACACAACATACGATCAAACAAAAAAAGCAATTAACCGAAAACAGGAGACCATAAAGTGTGTGTAATTTCAACGAGCCAGGGCAAAACAATTCAGAACCCAAGAGGAAAAGGGATGAGATGAATAAAAGAGCTATCTAGACCTGTCGTAAAAGAAAAACAAAATTGGGAAAGTGGCACCGCGGGTTTAAATATGGGAAGGGAAATCTGGGATTAGTTAAGAAAAAACTATGTGCCTGCAAAGAGACTATGAGTATTTGGAAATTGGCCTATTAGATGAAAAAAAGGGAACTTTCGGTATTTGGTGTTTATGGGGTGTGGAGGTAGTGCGGAGAAGTGCGAGTGCCCTGGATTAGTTGGGAAAGGGCACCTGTAATTGTGTTAGATGAGAATCTAGTTACTTGAGAAGGATGTTTGGTGGCAGTGGGTAAGGGGATCTGAGGACAGCTGAAAAGGGGATCTGGGGTAGTTTGGGAAGGACACTGTGGCAGTTAGGACTTTGGAGGACTTCTCGTAGGTTATCAAAGTGGAAACCGTTATAGTTGCAAGGGCTCTTGTGTAGTTATTTTGTATTGTTTTTGTTGTTTTGTTTGTTTATCACGCAGACTTAGGTCCAGTTACTGTGTACACTTTCATCCTGTACAGGAAAGGGAGGAAAGAAGCCAATAATCTATAGGGTAAACGTTTTTTCACAAGCACAGTACATGATCAGGATTGTGTTATCACAAGGCCTATAACTGATCTGTCGATATTTGCTTATTCGTCACGTTACTTTTACAAAGTAGGTATTTTTATTCTTTAATTTTAGATCCTACCTTGAGATAACAAATAATCGAATGTTGATATGCTAAGAAAGGTTTACACCATTGGCAATTAGACGGACACACGAGGAATCACTGCTGGGTAGTTAGTACTCTCAAATTGTGGTCACTTTTTCACTATGGGGTCAGTTTAAGATAACACAGGGGTACAAAATTTTTAAAAGTTCTTACTATGTTGAATAGTATGCCATATTGTTCGTCAAGTCAGAAGGATTTAAGGTTGTAGTCATATCACTTACGCTCATTGGTTGTGGAGTTAGGTTAAATGGTTAAAACAAGGCGGTTCTCGAACCGCAAGTGTCGCCTGGTTGCGCGATTCACTTGCTTTATGATGAAGTTTGGCAAATGATGAGTAGAAAGAGAACTAATGCACTGGAGAGAAGTTTACAAAGGTCACATGGGATCCAAGGTCCACTGAGGTCACCAAGGTCACATGAGGGCACCCAACCCCGCCACAACCCCACCCCGCCCCACCCCACCCCCGATGCACACATCACCGACGCACCCTCCCCGACGCAAACCTTCCCCGATGCACCCTCCCCCTCATGCACCTCCCCCCCCTGGCACCCCACATCTCCCCTCGCATCCCAACCTGACCCTACCCCAGCACACCAATTTGTGAATGGACCAAAGGTGACATGAGGTCACCAAGGTCACATGAGGTCAAAAAGTCACATGGATTTTTAAAAGAGAGGGCCCTGGACGGTGGTACCTGCTTTTAGTTGAATTTGATCTCAAATCTAGTAAAAAGGTCCAGAAATTGTTTTTCCAAGGCTATGGATTTAAATTGAGTAAATTTGGGGGGATAATTCTATCTTGAATACTGATAATGTCGATTCCAATACTGTGGAACATATAACGTTTTTGGGAAGTAGTCCTATCTTAGACCACCTTGAAAGTGATTGTTGAATAAGATAACATGTGCGTAGAATCAGGTGCATAAACTAAAGTTAGAATACATCCGCTATCACGGGGCCATCAGCCCGGCCGGGCAGAGGCCGGCAACTCCTCACTCCCATCGCCGAGAACCATTCTATGGGGACACATTATATAAGCAGCGTATGGCAAGAAAGTCGGTGGTCCAAAAATAGCGTATGTCTCGCATTATCAATGTTAATATGTTCTGCTGCAACTTCTCAATCTTTGTGTCCTTGGTATATATATAATCGTCGTTCTATAAGAGACTATGCGCACTAAATCGAAATTTAATATTACAACTTGGCTATTCGTAATTTAACTCCTATAATATACTTGGAGTTGGTAATCCTACATGTACAACATGCTTTGTACATTCCACTATGTTTTGAATGCAAAACTATTGTCAACATTATGGATCCACTTGTGTAGGAGTCTCTCGCATCTTTGTAGTATTGTCCGATTTTGCATTCTCGCTGATCCATCTCCTTAATTCTGGGTAAACAAAGGAGAGGCGACGCCGGTTTCACAAATGTGGCAGGTATCGTGAACACTATACTCTGTTAATTCATCGTAGGGAGTAAATTACTCGGAGCTGTTCTGATCATCCCATGTCTTTGGATGAAAGTGAAGAATTAAAATGGATCGGTCCTCTGTCTAGAGAAACATTTGCGTTATTAAATAAAAGGGATTGTGAAACCTATAATTCCCTGGCAATTAAGGGATTATGGCCCCTACTCGGATTAAAAAGGGCGCGGGAGGGAGAGTTTACTTAACGTTTCCCTAAAAGGTTGATTCATGCCAAACTAGCATGAATCATTAGCATGCCGCTAGCAAGACGACGTTTCTGAACTCCTTTAGGGTTCTTCATCAGTTGCACTGCTGGGTCAGGATCTCTCCCGACATGCTTAGAATTAAAGTATAGGCCCCAAAAACACGGACTTATACCCAGTTTTGAATGTTGCCAACGGAATTGTTACATTTAGAGTGCAACACCCAAACTTCGTGTTGGCACTCGGTGAGCGGTCTTAGCTACCCGGAAAACGTTATAAAGCCCAGTTGTGGATGCCAACTCTGTGCCTAGGTTGACTTTTGTTTAATAGAACAGGAGGGGGAACATCACTTCCTGATGGATGTGGTGACTTCATGAATGTGAAGTTCATGAAGATTTGTAGCTCTGAAAACAGCCTTTAGGTTTCATGGTCGGCTCACATGCTACTACATAGGCAGATATAATGCTAAACTAACGAGTCACTTTCCCTTGACTCCAAAACATACGAACGACTTCCCTCTTTCTCAGTCTTTCCAACATACTTGCATTATTTAATTACTGACTCTAATGCAAAAACTTTGCCTTGAGAGTAAACATATCAATTAAAAATATTACTGATGGCACCGTGCCCCGTGATAGCGGATGTATTCTAACTTGGAGTTTACGCACATGATTTACGCACATGTTATCTTATTCAACAATCCCTTAGGGGTGGTCTAAGATAGGACTACTTCCCAAAACGTTTATTTCTAGTTCCACAGTATTGGAAAAACGACAGTATCAGGTAATTTAAGATAGAATTATCCCCCCAAAATTTACTCAATTTAAATCCTAGAATTGGAAAAAAAAAACATTTCTGGACTTTTACGAACAATTGAGATCAAAGTCAGACTAAAAGCAGGTACCGTCCAGGGCACGTCTTTCTTTTTAAATTTTGCGGGGTAAGGGTAATCATTTTTGACCGGCCAATATAAGCTAATTAGATTCATGAATATGCAAATAATGCAGCCAAAGATACACATATATTTGGCACCTCACTCTATCAGCCTTACCAAGTGTGAAGTAAATCGGGGATAGATTTAGCCAGCAGGAGCATTCAAAAAAGGTTAACCGCAATGTCTTAAAAATATGCAAATAAGCTAATTAAAATTCATGAATATGCAAAATATGCAGCCAAAAGCTACAACATGATATGCGACACCTTACTCTATAATCCTATCAAGTTGAAGTAAATCGGGGATACCATTTAGCTGCAGGCCTTTTCTAAAAAAGGTCTAACCGAGTCATACGGTGACGGGAATACGGGACACACAAGAATTTTGGACTAGTATGTGCCTCCATGAACATCCTCAGGGACACAAAAAGGTCAATCTCAATATGAACAGGGGCAACATTAAAAGTTACGCCTGGTTTATATTTTTTAATACTGAATTAAATGCGTGCGGATTCCTTTCAGGATCCGAAAAATTGTTGTAAAAATAATTTAGGATGTCGATCATCCAAACATTATTAGGCTCAACTTAACACAAATAGCCTTAAACAATTCCAGAATTATAAATAAATGCCCTATTCACTTCTGCATTCCTTCCAAGATTCTTTGAAACCTAAGTTGTTCCTTTTGTCTATTCTTTTTTCCGGGTGTATTTTTGCACGGGAAAAATAAAACTGATTTTTTTTTCTTCCGAGTGTTGAGGCTAAAAAAGACCTAAGGTCCCATTTGTAAAACTTTTTTTCAGATGAATGTATTGCCCCCCAAAATGGGGCGGAAAAAAATTAATGAATGTGTCTTCTGAAGCTTGGCCGCGAGATGGAAATTACAGCAATCGCAAAATGTGATTATGATTTGATTTTTACTTGTGCATTGTTATTAGTTGATTTATTAGCATCCGTGCAAAAAAAACAAAAAAACTAAACATGTGCTTCTTAAAGGCTGACTCAGAGATTTCCCGATGAGGGCGCACTCATTTTTTCAAACAAATAGTGTTTTTTGCATACATACATAATGATTGTCCATAGACATAATCAATGTGTGAAATAACTACGCTCAAATCGAAGCTCTTTCATATAGAAAATCAACAACTTTGTTATAAACTTCCGGATCCGGCATTTTGTTACGACCGGTGTGCTATGGCATGGCACTGTATACTACCCATAAAATGTTTACTGCATGGAGACGAAAATCCGATTCATCTCTAACTTTGACTTAATCATTTGGTAACTATCTTTAGTTGTAGATGACTATTTTTACTTACTTCACAAATAATTATATTTTCGATAATCTCTGAGTCCGCCTTTTATTAATGATTAAAAAACTGTCCAATTCCTTCTATCGGTTACAATCTAATAATAATAATAATATAGGTATTTATATAGCGCTTTAACAAAAGATCAAAGCGCTGTACACAAGAAATGAACTAATGCCTAAAATTCATGGCTCAATGACAAAAAGGGCCACTGCAATAAAACACCAACTAGTACAAAGCACAAGGACAAACAACTATGGGTGTTACCACACGAGCAACACTGAAAAAAAAGATAATGACAAATTAATAACGAAAAACAACACTCAATTTAAAAAACCACAAAACAAAACAGAGAAGCGGCCCAATTAACCCTATGAGACAGGGAAAAGATTCGATTTGATTTTGTTTTTGAAATGGCCATGGATGGTGATTCCCTAATGGCTCTTGGCAACCTGTTCCATCTTTTGGACCAGCAACAGAAAAAGACTTAGAACCCACAGATCTGATTCTACTAGTTCCACAGAAGGAGCTATGTCATGTAAGATTCGTAGTCCTTCCTACCAGGAACATAGAAGTTAAGCAAGCGAGCAAGATAAGGTGGAGCACACCATGACACACTTAAAGACATATAACAGAAATTTGAAAAGAAACGTTCATCACCGATTTGTAGCCATGTGGAGCTTGAGAGAATAAGTTCTGCAGCACTCTCAGAGCGAGAGGCAGAGAAAACCAAACGAGCTGCACGATTTTGAAGTTTCTGGAGCCTGCTTATTTCTCCCTGAGTGATACCATAGAGGACAGAATTACCTAGTCAAAGCGGAGGTTATTAAATAGAGCGGACTGCATGGTGACACGTGTCCCTATCGATGTACTTACGAATACTCCAAAGATTACGAAGGTGAAAATTGACAGATCTACAAACAGCATTGATATGATTGGGACATGGACTTGTTTGATCCAAAAACAATACCAAGATTTTTGATGACATAAGGGCTGACTTTTGAAAGTTGCCAACATGAAGTGTGATATCAGAAACAGAACTAATGAACCTACGTGGTGCCGCAACAAAAAATTCTGTTTTTTTTTTTCCTCATTTGAGTTTAGTTTAATTGTCCAATCCATCGTTGATATCGCAATACAATCAAACGTCTGTTTTAGAGCAATATCTGAATCCACCGGGAATTCGGATCAATGAAGTGTAGACGGTTGTGTATCATCTGCATACAAACGTGCTACTTACACGGTGACGCACAATGATGTCAGCAATAGGTTTGGTGTAAAATGTAAATATATGGACCGCCCACTGAACCCTGAGTAACCCCAACATAGAGAATTAACTTATCTGATTGAACCCTTCAATATAGACACTATAACTTTCGACCCTTGAGATAATTGTTAAACCATTCAAGCACGCGACCACGGAGACCATAAATGATGGCTAACTGTGAGAGAAATTCGTGGTCTAATCCGTGTCGAACGGCAGCCGACGATCTAAATCAATCATATTGTTTCATATCAGTTATATTTTTGATTAGTGAAAATATGAGTTGTAAGTGAACTAAGGTCTTCACGACCTGTTGTATGCACATGGTGCTTGCAACATTGCAACCGGGCGAATTTTTGAAGTCCGAAATTCGAATATATCACAAATTCCTCAAAAATTTGTAGAGAACATAACAAGACTTTAAAAATCCCACATGATGCAATGAAAAGTAATTATGATGGGAACACCTTTTTTAAAATTTGCAGAAAACACAATTTGAGGGATTCCTTTTGTCTAATACAGCGTTGCTAATTGGCAAGAGCCATGGTGTCTATAAATAATATAAAAATAGTCTCTGTTGTATACATATTTTTATTTTCATTATTCTTTGAATGCATGGAAATGGGCGATAAAAGGCAAAAAATCAACTAACAACCTTCCCCGTAGCTCAACACCCCGCCTCGCGCAGCACAGCACAGAGCTTTATCCCGGCTTTTCTATACTGTGTATTGTTGTACGATTCTTTATGGGCAAAATAAACACACACACGCACACACAGAGGCCAAGCACATAATTCCTCTTGCACGATTCATAACATAACACAACGCACCCACATTTACTAGAATTAATGCGTATATGTATACAGGGATTGAAGGTCCAGGGATGAAAGTGTACGGGGATGCCGTGTCGCGGGGATGAAATGTCTGCGGGGATGTTTTTTTTTTTAATCGTCAAGGGGTGTAGATGTCTCAGGATGAAAAATGTACGGGGAATGGAGGGTCTGTTTCCTCCTGCAAAGCATGTATATCTCCTGATTCATATGAGATTGTTGAGTGTCACTTTCATAACCTATTCGGAAAAAAATAGAAATTTTCGTGAGTTCTACTCATATTGCCTTCACACAGGACCGTATCGTAGATAGAAATCGCAAAGGGCACTAATGAGTCATTGGGATTAGTATGCAGCCACTGGCGAACTACGCATTCGGTGTTTTTTGTGCCAGTGGAGTCTATATTTACTTGACAAGATGCTAAGCAACACCCTCTGCGGAGCTATCTAGCCAAAACTTGTCAGGGCGATCTCTCCTGCGCTAACATAAATTGACTAGATGCTGTTTTACGAAGGGGTTTCTGCCATGTTTTTTTTGGTGAGTGTTGTGTAAATTGCTGTGGAAGAGAAGTCTGTATAGTACCAATTCTGTTGTGTGCACCGTCACTCAGTGCTTACGCGATCGACGGGTGTGACCGTTTTTCATGGACTAGTCAGGCGACGGAGCCAAGAAATCACAAATTTAGCCGTCGCCATTTGTTTAATACAAAAGGGTTATTTCTGAATTGTTAGGCCGATTAAAAACTTATACGATCATTATAGCCTTACCTCCTCACCTTTGGGGATAAGGCCAAACTTTTTTTTTTTGCAATCCTGAAATTTTAATGGAATATAGGCCTAATTGTGTTATTGACCAACCACAGTAACTTTATGTGATTTAAAGGACCTAAAGGAGGTCTATTCCTTGTAAAAATCTTCACCATATTTGATGCAGCTTAGTCGGTGGCTGGTAATATCAATTGTTTTTTTTTTTAATTTTTTAGTAAAAAATTAAAAACTGCCCCTCGTACTTCCACTGTTACGAGGAATAAAAACTAATGCTGAATGCATAACGGACAAGGCCGAGGTCGATTGTTGTTGTTGTTTTTATTATAGGTTTAGGCACGCATATTAACTACTAGGCTTACACATAAACCGCTAAGATTTACCTTTTTTTGTATGGCTGGGCCGGCATTATTGAAAGGGTGCAAACGGATTTTGTTCATCGGTGGTGTGGTTTGTTGACCTTTAACCTCGTAATTATGCTTCCTGTTTTCTAAGTTGGACTTCATTTCTGGTGTGAGAAAGATCGCTCAGTCCATTTTTTTCTCAAAATAACACTTTGGGACGGTTCGATTTACCCAGGTGCACACATGCACCAGTGCATGTAATATTGACTCTGTTCATGTGAATTTTCCTCGGCACGGTATGTTTCTGTATTTTCAGCCCCTATTTGGGAAAAAAGCTAACATGTGCATGTAGATTTTATTTTCTAAATCGACCCTGCTTTGGGATATAAAATTGCAAAACTAATGGTATGTAGAGTATTAAGCATTGCAAGAATTCACATGAATGCATGTTGAGTGCGTATTGGCGGTATTTTGTCTCGGTAACCTTGCAATAGTGGTGTTCTTGAATACTGTTGACAAATGATGTCACTTTAGTACAACATACTAGGACATGAGAATCAGCTGTTCGATTAAGGCCCAAGTGCTAATGATAAATGGATTCGAATGTCCTAGTTACTAGACTAGGCCTATGCTACGTACAATGTATACTCTCTGTCATAATTCCTTTTCTCTGCGCCAAGACTACGCCAGCATTCCGCTAGACAGAACCATGACAACGCATAAAGGAAATACATAGATGATGATAATTAGATGCCCGATACAGGCAGTAACTCTCGCGCACACGGGTATGTAGACGCCTATTCAGAAAAGGAATTGTGACGGGCTGATAGAGCTCAGTCGGTCAGCTCAGCCTCAGAGGCTCATCCTCATCGGGATTAGCTCGAGGCCAGCATCACCCAAAGAAGCAGCTAGAGGCTGATCTAGTACTGCCTAGGCCGACCAGGTAATCTCGTCAATCACGAAGATATGGAATGTTTGCGCTTTATTCCGTAATTAAAATCTTCTGCCGGCTCGAGTTGTGTGGCCGTGGCACGGCTCGAGTTGTGTGGCCGTGGCATGCGTGGATAGCCTAAGCTAAGTCTAGACAGTGCTCCTCTTGTATTAAATCTATAGGTTGTGGGTTCCATTCCAACTTCTGATGCAAAATTTTAAATAATTATTTTAGTCTTGAGTTGCATGGAAAACACTAGGTTCAGCTGGACTGCACGGTTTACAAGTATACTAAATAGGTCGCCTGGTAGACCCCTAGCCGTTTGTATTGTTGTGGGCAGCCCAAGGTAAATGAGTAGGAAATATTTGGAACACTCCATTGCTACACCTCTCACCCAGGCTATACCAGGGATCCTAAATAAATCGGGATAGGACACTCGATCAAGAGTACTGCTCACTGATCTGCATGAAATCTGTAGCTTATAGTTCGCCATTCGTGCGTGGCGCTATACGCTACGTCATCCCCCGGCTTATGTCATGAATACGTTTATGCATAAATAATTATGTAGCTTATCGAAAATGGTGGCGCTATCACTATCGATGTCGAAATTGTCTATTGGCATTTGTACACAGTGTCATCCGCCTGGCTATACTCTGTACCCTTTACAAAATAAATGTAGGGATGAATTTAGCATTCTGCCACCTCATCCTTTAACATGCAGTTTATTCGATCCATTGAACCTGAGGCTGCCGAATTCATAACGTGGTGGCACAATTCAAAATTCTTTCCTATAAATAAGCATACTTTGAAGGGATAAGCAGCGATTTGCTGATCTGAAACATCGTAAAAATAATCAAAATTTGTATTTTGGTATTTTTGTGACTGGCATGGATGGCTTGAAATCTGTGTATTAAAGGTGCTTGTTCCGATCGCCTCTGAGACCCAGTGCTTGATTTACTTGGGTGCACACATGCACAGATGCATGTGGATTTTTTTTTAAAAAGTTAAACATTTATTAAATTACATGCACACTGTGCATGTAGGGCAGAACCAAAGTTAGTCAATTTTAGCTCCTGGGACACAAAGTAATACCAAATTGGATTGTGTTCTAGTTGATATTTTGATGATATTGTATGAATCACATAGCAGTACAACTGATCAGTTGTACTGCTGAGTTAAATTTTATTGAACAATATGTGTGCATGCATGCATGCAACATTGATTTTGTGCATGTAAAATTTTTGTTCCACATGCAACGGTGATGTAAAATTTATTTTGTAAATCGAGCACTGCATTGGAACCCCTGATTTAACTGGAAGTAGTATAAATTTGATATCAGATGAAAAGCCATATTTTTCTCATTATTGTCCTGAAATTTCAGCTTTCAAATCCACTTCTTTGCAAAGATATAAACAAAAAACTGTCGTTTTAGTGGTTAACCATCAATATTAGCACAATAGGGCCTTGCAATGTGTATTATCGCTTCTATTATCAAAACCGCAAGTTCGTTTCCCACGATACTTGTCTTGATGGTATGTGTATGCAGGTGCCAGGCTCTCATATCAAGTGGAGAACAAGATACACATAAATCAGAACACCCACCTTTAAAGACAAGGCAGTACTTTTTATCTGATTCTATAATTTCTATACGTGCGTATCAAAAATTCCGACTTGAGATCAAAAGAGCCTTTCCCTGTGAATATAAGCGTAATATTGTGCACCATGACCTGTACAGTTTGACCTCAAGCACAAACATTGTACTGGTGTAAACCGCAATCCGCTGTTTAGTGTAAGTTTTGAGATGCCGTCGCTGTATGTCTATTTGCGGGAGACAGTATGACAAATTTCCTGAAATACTTCATTTTTTTTTTTCGTTCCAACATTAAAGTACCGTAGTTACTTAGAATTATAAAAAAAAAAAAAAAAAAAAATAGGGATGAATTTAGCATTCTGCCACCTCATCCTTTAACATGCAGTTTATTCGATCCATTGAACCTGAGGCTGCCGAATTCATAACGTGGTGGCACAATTCAAAATTCTTTCCTATAAATAAGCATACTTTGAAGGGATAAGCAGCGATTTGCTGATCTGAAACATCGTAAAAATAATCAAAATTTGTATTTTGGTATTTTTGTGACTGGCATGGATGGCTTGAAATCTGTGTATTAAAGGTGCTTGTTCCGATCGCCTCTGAGACCCAGTGCTTGATTTACTTGGGTGCACACATGCACAGATGCATGTGGATTTTTTTTTAAAAAGTTAAACATTTATTAAATTACATGCACACTGTGCATGTAGGGCAGAACCAAAGTTAGTCAATTTTAGCTCCTGGGACACAAAGTAATACCAAATTAGATTGTGTTCTAGTTGATATTTTGATGATATTGTATGAATCACATAGCAGTACAACTGATCAGTTGTACTGCTGAGTTAAATTTTATTGAACAATATGTGTGCATGCAACATTAAAAAAAAAAAAAAAAAAAATGGATTCTCTCGCAATATCGCTGCTAATCCCTTTGTGTGATGCTCGTAAATTTGGCTGTGCGATCGACTGCTAAGCCCCGCCCCTTGTGGATGGGTGGGGGGGGGGAGGGTGGTTCAACTTTGTTTTTGCATTGCCTCTGAGAGACTGTCAGGAAAAAAGGACCCATATCTATACACATTTTTTTGCTAAAAAAAGATCCATACCAGAGATGCAGATATTGGACCAAATGTAACATATTTTTTTTCCATTTTTTCCAAGAAATGTCGACCTTTTTTTAACAATTTGGACACAAAATTGGCTTAAGTTTGAGGGAATTTCGAATTTGACTTATTTTTTCCACAATTTTTAGAAAATTTTGGTTTCAGATTGCTGAAATTGGACTAATTTTCCAAACAGTTTATAACAATTTTGAAAAAGTGACCCCTTCTACACCAAAAGAGTCATAGAAAGGGTATAACAGAAAGCTGAAAATGAGACCCATATTTGCAGCATGCAAGTACCCCAGGAGTACCCAGGAGTTCCGTAATGGCGGTGGTGGTGTGTGTGGTGTTGTGTTGTGTGTGTGTGTGTGCATGTTGTCAGCAATTTCACTCACCCCATATCGAGAGTGAAATACTAAAGAAGCATTTCACTGGCTGACGGGCTGTCTTTAAGAAATTATGTACGGAACAATACTTACACACTTAACATTGTTACAACCGAAGACGGTTGTAGGGTTGTCTGCAGTTGTGTCGTGAAAAGTCAGGTCTGGACACGCATGCATGCACGCACGCACGCACGCACGCACACACACACACACACACACACATAAATGATACAATAAACACCCACAGATAGTCAAGTATTATATCTAGATAGATGGCTTATAATGTGATATTGTTTTTTATATAGGGAGGAGGGAGGGCAATGACCCAGAATGACAGTAGTCAATCACTATGAGACCTACTCAATGAAGGTGTGGGCAAGTTTGCAAATGTTCTCAGGATTTGGGTAGTCGGAATTCTGTGAACTTGAAAAATTAAGGGCAATAAACTCAAATGTAGTGTATCCTGTTTTAGATACCTTTTTAATATTTCTCAACCCTACATGTTTTATTAGGAAGGGGTCCGTACTTTGGCAGAACCTAGAAAATGCATACAATTTGGCCATCAAAACTGAAATGTGAGGCATCAACTGAAAGTAAAAAAAAGGGTGTCCTTTCAGTGACAGGTTAAAAAAAGGGGGTTCTTCAGTGGACAGGTTAACAAAGGGTCTTTCAGTGAGGGCACCATTGTGCTGAAGTTCGCATCAGTGAACAGAAGGGCTTTCTGTGAGAGCATGAAATAGAAATGAGGGGTCCCATAGGGAGGGCAATGACCCAGATGACAGTAGTCAAATCACATATGGAGACCTACTCAAGGAAGTGTGCAAGTTTGCAAATGTTCTCAAGGATTTGGGTAAGTCTAATTCTGTGAACTTGAAAAATTAAGGGCAATAAACTCAAATGTATGTGTATCCTGTTTTATACCTTTTAATATTTCTCAAACCCTACATGTTTTATGAGAGAGGGGTCCAGTACTTTGGCTGAACCTAGAAAATGCATACAATTTGGCCATCAACTGAAATGCGAGGCATCAACTGAAAGTAAAAAAAAGGGGGTCTTTCAGTGACAGGTTAAAAAAAGGGGGTCTTTCAGTGACAGGTTAAAAAAAGGGGGTCTTTCAGTGAGGGCACCATATGTTGAAGTTCCATCAGTGAACAAGAAGGGCTTTCTGTGAGAGCATGAAATAGAAATGAGGGGGTCATTCAGTGACATTTGAATAAAAATGGGAGGCATCAACTGGAAGTAAAAAAAAGGGATCTTTCAGTGACAGGTTAAAAAAAGGGGGTCTTTCAGTGACAGGTTAAAAAAAGGGGGTCTTTCACTGACAGAAGATTTAAAAAAGGGGGTCAATAGAGCCGCACATCCCCGTCACCTATATTTAGGTAGGGAGTGCCCCCCCTTGCAACTGCAAGCAACATTACCGCAGCAGACGGTGTGTGATGTATGCGCAGCGCACGCTTGTGGCAAGATCGGAGAGGTGCGTGTGTAAAACAGAATTACTTTAATGCGCAGATAAACAAAAGCTGAATAATTTTTGCTTATTAGGTATTGAACAAAGTATTGTTACAGATCTGGAAATTCTACAATTTATCTACACTAGCAGGAGGCCCGCGCTTCGCGCGGGCTCCCGCTAGTTGAGTGGGCTCCCGCTAGTTGAGTGAACGGGAGCGATCACTGAAATTGTAGCGATCACTGAAGAAGTGGCACACTATGGTGAGACCGCCGCAACCAAATCCGTCATCCGGAACGTACCTATCATATCCAATATATAGCTCATGTAGTTACCGATCTAAAGGGAACATAAACTGAATATTTAATCCCGTATAACTTTCCGTATATTTTAATTTCTTCTAGTATTTTTTAAATAATAAAACTTCAATATTTAATCCCGTATAAGTTTCTGTGTACTTTTTTCTCTCAAAAGTACTCCCCGTGGGGTAACCCGTAGTTCCCGTATTGTCCACATATTTTTCTCATAACTCCTCAAACTCCCATATAAAGTTCTCGCTATCCTGTAGTTTATGCCCCCCCCGTCTCAACATCCCGTAATCGTATTTTCTATACCTAGTTTGCAGCATATCATATATAGCTTAGGCCTATATAATTCCTATTTCTAAATAGTAAAACGTAAATATTTTTCCCGTAATTTTCTGTATAGTTTAAACTTTTTTTCTTCTCAAAAATCCTTGGGGTAACCCGTAGTATCCATACATACGACAATCAAGCGAAAATAACATGACGTGTTCTTGACCATTTCTTTCTTTCCCCACACCGTTTGCACTATAAGGAGCCTGTTATTTGCATCCCGCATATAGCGTCTTACGCGTAATCGCCCGTTGGCACGCGTAACCATCCGTCGCAACGCACAACGCATACGCGGCGCTTAGTAACGCGTACAAACAAATGGTCATTTTCCATAGCAACTGAGCACATTTTCGTTGATTTTTCAGCCATTTCTGAACCAATTTCGTCCGAGTATAGTTTAGATACCGTCCGAAATGGTTACGCACCTTTCGTGTGACTTGAGTGCTCTTTGAAGCAAAACTGGCGGAGCCTTTCGTGCACAAACCCACATACATACACACAACATTCGGCAAATTATAGTATGATTATAGATTTTGGGGAGAGCATGGGTAGCCTATGGTGCAAATTTACCAAAAATTCTGTGTTCGAATCCCGGTGGGGTCGCTTGCTTGGATTTATTTCGGGTGCTCAACTCTTTAATCTGTATACGAGCTATACAGAATACCACTCTCCTCCATAGTTCACTTGGAAGTGGGCAAGTGAATCATGAGCATCCCGTCCTTCGGAGGGGATGTTAATCTGTCGGTCCCGTGTACAGAGAGTCACACGTACATGACATTGCAGTCACATTGTCGAATAAGAGTAGGGTGTAAACTCCTGACTATTCCCAATCCGCCCTCCTAGTCCAAAAAAGTGGGCCATGTTAGGAGCGTCCGTATCATGGATGTACACGCAGCCCCGGATCAGCTCACTCGGTTTGAAATAACTCCTGACACCCCCAAGGGCCCCCCTTACAATGACTTGTGGATATGCAAAGAAGAAGATAGATTTTGGAGTGCAAATTTATGTAAAACATTTTTGTTGTTTGAGTTGCAGCATGAACCAATTGCAAACCTCAGCCAAGTATCAGAAATTGTGATAATTTCTCTTTGAATTGTGGGAAATGAATTCAAAGTCAAATTTCTTTTAATGAAAGTGTGAACTTTACTATTTTGAAACTGTTTATATCTTTTACTCTAGGTTTGAAGAAAGGAGACCGTGTTGCAATCTACATGCCTATGATAATAGAATTGGTGGTTGCCATGTTAGCGTGTGCTCGCCTTGGCATCATGCATTCCATAGTGGTAAGTGTGACTTGAATGATTCTTGGCTCATCACCATCATTAACTAACTCCTTCCCTTCTGAGGGCCTTTAAATGCCAGCAAGCACCAATCTAGGCAAATTTTAGCTGCCCAGCAGGCACTCATACACTTAAATGCTGCCTGGGCATTTATTCTTGGAAAAACTGTTAATGTCCCACAGGCAGTCCATCGGCATCTGTGTGCAAGTTCCATAGTATTGCATTGCAAAATGCGATGGAACTGGAAGGCACTATTGCTTGGTATTGCAAATGTGGGACTTCAGAAGAAACTTTTGTATTGCCTTCTATTGCCGACTACCCCGTGACGTGTTAAGGTATATATTGCATGCTGTGTATGAGTTCCGTAAGGGCTACGTTGATGTAACATAGTGGAAAGAGGGGTGAGGTGGGGTGACCTCATGTGACCTTGGTGACCATTGGCCCCATTCACAAACCGCAACGGCAAGACACACTCGCTGTCCCCGATGTATTTTTTTAAAAATAAGCTCCACAACATTGGGTACTAGTAACCCTTGCTAAAAATAGGTCGCTGAATCCAAAGAGTTTGTCATTGCTAGGATGAAGTGAATAAATTTTAATAAAATTGGCTTCAAATAATTTATTACCAAAAATGTAGATATTTCATAATGAAATCTGAAAATAGAGCACTTCTGTTGGGCAATTTTTGAAACTATTCAGTTACTTACAAATTTGTGTAGTGCCTGCTCCTATCACGATGAAATGCTATTCATGTAGTGCAGCCTGCTTAGCAAGCATTGATTCTACCTTAGTGTGCCCATTTTTATAGGCCCTGGGATTTTTCTCACATCACTGGCATTCTGATTGAAAATGGATCTGGCCAATTTCAAGGTTGGCGCTGAAGTATTACTCGTTTTACACAGGGATAGTTGTTTTAGGTTTCAATAACACATCATTTATTCATTCGCTCAATGTCAGTTTATGCGTGTGTTGCGTGTCTGAAGATATCGATTAGTATCCTAAATTGATCAGTATGTTTTTACCGTCAAAACATTAGTGGTTGTGTTAACCATGATAAATAGTGCTATCATACTCCCCCTTTTCCCAGCAAGAAAGTACCTGTTTCTTTTTTATGAAAATTCCAAGTACAATGTGTTATATATATATATTGTCATGTAACATGAGGTAATGGCATGGGTTTTAAAATGCCTGGCAGTTTGGAATTTACAAATGTGTGATGTGAAATGTATTGGCTTTGTCAAATGTTAATAACTAGCCAAAATTAAGGCAAAGGGTGTATGTTGGTTTGTGTATTGTTTCTTGGTGTGATGTCAAGTGATACTTAGTGCTTCACAAACTATTTTTTTAAATTTAACAAACAACAAGATGATGTGTTGCCACATCCTCTCATCTAACAAGTTTTGCAGATTTTGGCGACCAAAGGACAATGCTCCATCTCGGTACCTAGATGGTTTGCGTACAACCCTACCGGACCGCGTCATGGCATTGGGTTTCTGTAGAGGTTGCTTGCTGTCACTTCGACTTCTGCTTTCCTTTGCTGGCGTGTTGTCCGGTACGCTTGTCCCAGTTTCGTTGCTCTTGTCTTGAGCTCCCTGGTTTCTACGTTGTCCGTGTCAAAATGGACACATAGTTTCTTTGGCATTGTCTTGTTGGACCAGACAGTCCGCGAAGGTGTGACTGATTCCTTCTATACTGGCCGCCGTTGGGGGTGGTTTTACCACATACGACCTTGGTTCCGGACACACCTCATTGACAGGGTGTTGCCGTGGTCATTGTCAAGCCTCGCACTTCTGACCGACATATAGTGAGTGATTGTTTTTCAGTCTTGCTCGCCTTGTCATGTTCTCTCTTCATTCTGTTTCTTTCTTCTGTAGGTTTCTGTACACATACTCGTTGACATTACCAAAGCTGGGTAGTGTAGTTTTGATCGGTCTTCCGAACATGATCTATGCGGAGACGACAGCTTGCTATCAATCGGTGTGGCTCGAAGATGCTGCAGGGCGATGTCACATCTGGGGGTTTAATTGCATTTTTGATGTGCTATTTTACAAAGTTCTTACGGTTCTCCTCCGCTAAACCATTCGAGCGGGCATAAGTTGGCGAAGAAGGTGGTGCTGCTTCACATTCCATTGGTCAACATCTCCTGGAATGAGGGCTCCTGTGTGTGGCGGTGTGCCATTATCTGATACAACTTCTGCTGGGGGGCCAAAGCGGCTGAAGAGATCTGAGAGGACTTTCGCACCAGTGGACTTTTCCTGTTCCCCATTTACGCACCATGGATTACTTGAGTGGTAGTCAACCACTACGATGAGTCATTCTGGTCAATTGAGAAAGATATCTGTGGCGAGTTTTGTCCCGGGTGTTGCGGAATTCATGTGGTAAGAGCGGTTCCTTTTGCTGCTTGGGCTGGAGATTTTGGCAAGTGGCATGCGTTCAACCTCACGTTCATGTCTCGTTTATGTTCGTGCCAGTAGACACAGACATGCGTGCTAGTTGTCCGGGTCTTCTCCACTCCCATATGCCCTGGTGGAGTTGTACAAGGATGGTGCCCTTGAAGAGACTCAGGTATGACCACTTGACGACCCTTGAATATAACACCATTCGCGATACTAATTCGTCGCTAATACGACAAGTATGTCGAGTTCAGTTGGTAGTTCCTGTAATCGTCTCAGGCCTCCCCTTATGATTTGTCCAAGCTTTCGAGATGGGTCCTCGTCTCCGTTCCTCAACAGTTTGGTCTTTTCTCATCGCCAAAATGCACCAAGTCTATGTGTATGTTGTCAACTTGTATACAGCTAGTTGTAAATGTCCTGTCTGCTTGATGGATTTGGAAGGCGACTCAGTGTATCAAGATAAGATCCATGCTTGCTTCCAGGCTTATATCGCACTTCAAAATCATACCTTGGACTTTCACACATCCTCTGTAGTCGTGGGGGAGCACTAGTGAGTGGTTCCTGCATATCATCTCTAGCCCGGCACGGCTTGTGGTCGGACTGTACAGAAATTGCTTTCCAAAAAGGTACGTGTGAAACGGGTAATTCCAAATACCATGGCCAAGGTTTCTCTCTCAAGTTGGAATAGTTTGTCTCAGCATCTGTCAAACTTTAGAGCGACGGCCACTGGGTGGTTGTCCTGAAGTAGGCATGCCCCCAGACACTCATTGATGCATCCACTTCAAGAATTATCATTCTCTGGATCGTGTAGCTCAAGTAGAGCTGGTGGTCACCATCTGTTTCAGGGTATCGAATGCACGCTGGTGATCATCCTGCCATGTGAAAGGACATCCTTCTTCAGCAAGTCACGCGGTTTTGGCCTTGTCAGAGAAGTTGTTGGTACGAGGATAGGTAGTCATATCAGAAACCTCTGAAGATCGTCTTTGGTTTGGTGTGTCGGCATAGCATGGTATCTTCCACCTTGGATGGATCTGGACGTATTCCATCACTGAGTGATGGACCCAAAGAAGCTTCCTCACTAACACCCGATGTACATTTCTTACTGTTGGAACACCAAGCCTTCTTGCTTTAGCAACGTCATAAAGATTCTGCCAAGTTCCGGTCATGTTCCTCACGCGTCCGTCCAAATACAGCTACGTCGTCAGCAATTCCAACACACCTCCACCCTTTTTCAGTATCTATCCCTGTTTTCCTTGGAAGACATCCTGGCTAATGCCGTCCAAGGGGAGTCTGGTGTAGCGGTATCTTCCAAATGGGGTACGAAAGGTGGTAAGGTCTTGAGATTCTTCGTCCAAGTGGACTGCCCAGTACCCGGATTTTGCGCTAATTTTGAGAAGACTGTTGCTTGAGGGAATGCGGATTTAATTCGTCTAGTGTGGGAATTTTATGTGGGCAACGTTTACAGCTGCATTCAGTCGCTGCGGGTCCAGACAAACTTGGATCGTTCCTCGGATTTGACTACACTTGTAATAGAGCTGCACCAGTCTGTATGGTGGGAGACTTTTTTGATGATGCCCATCGATTCCATCCTATCTAGTTCCTGTTTTTAACTTGGGTTTGATGTGTAATGCTGCATTTACGGGGCATATCCCCACTTGGCTTCGCATCCAGCTTAAGGATGTATCTTGGCTTTGCCACGGAAGTCCTCCGATATTGTCAATCGGTCTGGGGTATTTTGCTTTCACATCATCTATGGACTGAAAGGTAGTGGCTTATCTCCACGGTCTCAATGGTTACAGGTCGATCTTGATGGTAACCACTTCCAGCTTTGCATGTGGGTAGTCTGATAACCCCGGGTCGTGGTACTGGTACCACATAGAATCTATGTGTTTTCCACACATCAATGTTGTATCACATACCGTCGAGGGAGCCGACCAGCTGATCCGTTTCCGTTGTAATGCTGTAAGACCACATCTTGTAGGCTGTATCATTTGCTGCCAATTGGCTAGGTACATCGCCTCACATCCTAAGCGCACATTGTAATTCCCTTTTGCTCCTGTGTCAGATCTTTAGCTTTAAGTGGTGTTGTCCTTGTTTCTGTGGGCGACTATATCAAGGATCACAAACTCCTCACTCGGTTTCACTGGCAACCATGTCTATGGCTAGCAATTGCGACACCTGGATTCAGAACATTCCAGAGGTTGATCCGTCTTGCTGTTCCTGAATCTCTTGGATCTCAGTATTATTTCGATTTCTGCTAGGGCTGCTCTCCGTCGTCCGCCCTCTGTTTGGTCTTCGAATCTTGTTCTGCCTCTTTGTGCGGTGAATATCGGCTCTGTGTGGTGACGAATCCTTGGTTTTTCTTACTGCGGCATTTTTTAGCCCAGTGCCCTTTGATACACATCGTACAATCATCATTGTACGAAGGGCATTTGCGTGGTGGGTGGATCAAACCACAGATTGCCACACTCTTTTCTTCTTGCTACCAATTGCATCAACCTGTATGTCACCTGGTTGTTGTACTACTGCAGTCGTCTTCCACCAGCATATTATGATATTCAGGTTAGAGCACACTTCAAGTTTCAACTAAAAGTCAATGACGAATATTCCTTTTCCTCAGGACTTTTGATTGATCATTTGATGATGAAAACAATATTTAGATGTGCAAAATTGGCCTGTACTCCTCGTCAGTTTTCAAAAATGACACAATAATACACATGAAAATATCCAATATTTGAAAAGTCCTGTTGATCTCGGTGTTCACAGTTAAACCTTGCGCGATTACCTTTCGGCACTATCCTGCTTTCAATACGCTGGCGTCACGATGCGCTGAGTTCACATTAGTCCAATTATAGTCCGTTTGTCGGTAGCTGTTAACGGTGCTGGTCTCCGCAAAGACAAAATCAATTCGCACGGTGATCGGCCGGCACAAATTTTGGGCTTGTGGTTGGTGGGCCGAAAGTTGCGTTGGCTGTTGAGCATTCGGGCAATGGGGGGAAAGTTGATTCTGTTAATAGTGATCCAGCTACAGTTTAATTACAACGCAAAAACTTACGTCCTACGACGCTTTCTGGGAATTTTCTGTGGCTTATACGAAAGTTAATATGATCACTAAATTGACAGACATCATGTACAGTGTCACAGAGTATGAACAAGAGTACATGGGGGGGGTGCTTACCGTTTGAAGTTACACTTTACCCGTTAAGGTACACACCACACGTCCGTAAGTCCATTATACGATGACGAAGACGATGACAATGCCGTTTTTGTCCAAACTAATGGGTGTTCATGACAGCTCGCAGGGGGTCATGGTTAAAAGCTGTTAAATCCGTGGGTAAAATAACGAAGCTCACGTTCGTTGACTCGTTCAGTTCAATCGTTTTCGATCATGTCACTCGCTGTGAGTCCAGCAGGTGGGGGTGATCTTGTGCTCAAGATTGGCGAAACCGAAGACTCGCCGATATCAGTTTAAGCTATTTGAACTCGGTATAAGCTTAGAGTTTTTCCTCGACTTACCGTTAGGTTTGGTAAAGAGTACGTTTAGTTTCAAAATCCAGTCTAAGACACGCAATATTGACACGGCATTGACGATCGCTACTCGGGAGCAGCAATGTACTTTTCAATCAATCGATCAGGCACTAGCAAAAGTGCTCGGTGCGTTCAGGCGCTGAGCGTCTGCTAATCATGCAGAATGTCGCTGACAATGTGGTAATTCCGAAGCTAATTGGAGTATTCAGATGCGTTTTCGGGTTCTCTGAAGTCACTCCGGTGTCGCTGCCACCATGAAGTATAACCCCTCGTGTTACACAGGGAGAGTTTTTAGGTTTCATAACACTCATTTTATTCAATCGCTCAGATGTCAGTTTATGCGTGTTTTGCGTGTCGTGAAGATATTCGATTAGTATCCTAACTTGATCATGTTGGTTTACCGTCTAAACAGTAGTGTTGTGTACGCCATGATAAAATCGTGCATATCAATACCAGGCGCCAATTTTCATCATCAAGATTTCAACCAAGGTCATGTTTTAGGTCGTCCAATGTCAGAAAGACCTTGGCAGCATAGTTTTGTGTGGGTGTGTGTCCTGTGTGATATGTACCTTATGGTTAAAGTTGGGCTGTTTATTGCAGTGATGGATCAAGTTCATACTTGGTATATGTACATTAGACAAGTTGTCTTATGGGGGGTAACAGATGAGGTCAACGTTCACTTCAGAGTCACTTAGGTTCTTATATTGCTCAAATGCCTCTATTCTTTAACCACATAATAAGACGGCCTATAATGGGACACGCCCTATTTTTAATTTCACATCTTAACATGCTGCTTGTAATGTAAAATACAGCTTTGAAAGTTGTATAGTAAACAATGAGTTTTATCTGAGTTCCACCTCTGCCAAGTTCCAATATTTCCGTGGAAGACTAAATTTAGCATTTTAGTTTGCCTCTGCCAAGTTAAATATTTTCCTGTGGGATGACAATGAAAAACAAAACATGAAATACCTGTACGTATGTCACTTTGTTGTGTAACTAATTGTACATGTATACTCTAGAGCTGGGAGTTTTCACCGTTTTAATTCCTCGCCTTTTACACGGTTGTAATTTCCGTTCGTTTAAATGTTTAAACGATCCTAACAAGTTAACGACTGCGAATTTGGCGCTTCCACGCCAATGCAATTCTTGACCACCATAAATCGTTAGTAATGGGTTACCCGGCTTTGCATTCGATCATAAATATAATCGTGAACCATAAAATGTTTGTACTTAGCTATGTTATGTTTAATCCAACATTAAAAGCAGTGAATATCCCAAGAT
Source organism: Ophioderma brevispina (assembly GCA_023653785.1). Taxonomy (NCBI): domain Eukaryota; kingdom Metazoa; phylum Echinodermata; class Ophiuroidea; order Amphilepidida; family Ophiodermatidae; genus Ophioderma; species Ophioderma brevispina. Next base: position 4,229 of record JAMKCH010010498.1, on the reverse strand, counting down.
CTCAACGACGGAATCAATGTGGGGGAGGCTTCCATTAGCGCTGTCATTTTGACCTTTTTTGTAGATCAGCTGTAAATTGAAGCACCAATACTTGGGGCCGTGTTATACGGTGTATATGCCGACGTCGCTCCACTCACGTACAAGAATTTGGTAAACGGGGATTTCCCTGTTTCCGTAAAAGTCGGAAACCATTTCTAGAAGATGCATTGGAACTGTTAACTTTACTTTTCACTGAAGGCGGGTAATTTTGGTGAAAAAATTGACTTCAGCAATTTAAAATAATATGAAAAAAAAAGTGTAGGGTTGCTGCGTGTAAACGTGTAGTGAATTTTAAACGTAGTGAGCCTTCCGTTCGTATAAACGTTTAAACGGATACACGTCACAGCACTGAGGTAGACGCCGTGGTAAATTTGCCATATTAAATGTAGCATGTGAAAGTTCAATTTCAAGTAAATTTTTCCTTTATGCCCCCAAAGTAACAAACAAGCACTGAAAAAAATAACAATTAGCACGATATGAATTTAAACAGGAACACCGACTCATCTTGGCATCAGTGTAAATCTCTTCCGAGACTTCCTTCCAAATTAGATTCTGTTGATGGTGCATGCAAGGAAACGTAACACTCTGTGTTAACAAGATGAATTTCTCAGCTAATTACTTGCGAAAGCATACAAGTACCAATGCTATCATGTTATTAAGTACTATAAGGGAAATACTTGTCATTAAAGCTTAGGAAATTTGGTGTGTTGTGGGGGGGAGGTCAGAATGTGTGTAAATTATTATGTTTAGGGGGAATGTTAATTTGTTTGTACGTTTTAATGTAGGCTAAAAAAGTTGGGTTTGATTGGCCCCGTAACAGAAGAAAAAAAACTGGGTAGGTAGGTCGGATTTTTTTTTGAGGTTTCACATGTATTACCAGCCCACAAAATATATGACACACATACAAAAACAAATGGCAAATGTTCACTTTAGAGTAACACATCGTTTTATTGGTCATTTTGAATGTCTGCAATACTAAATCGCGATACTAAATGAAAATATTTGTTGTACGTGGTTTTTAAAACTTTTTTTTGCCCACAAAAAAATAAACAAATTTTAGGGTCGGCGGTAAAAATAGGGTCGGTCGGGTTACGCCAACAAACAATTTTTTTTTTAGCCTATGTGCTACTTGGGTAGCATTTGAATTTTATATTAGTTTTCCCATTTGTGGGGACTATCAATTCCCTCATTCACTTTCCCTCTTGAGGTCATGTAATTGATTGACACACTTAACAAGATTTAGTATTCTGTATCAAGTTAGCAGTGCATATTTAAACAAAATGCCAGGCACTTGTTACTATTGTTTTTTGAAAGGTAGGAAGGAATCGGAAATGTGAAGTACATTGCCAATTGTTAATTCCTATGTATTTCAAGATAGTATAATATACAAACACTATGTACATGCGATGAAAATATATTATTAAATTAGGAAAAAGGAATTATGGTCTTGCACTAGATCATTAAACATTACAAAAAACCTGTATACTAAACTAAGGCCCAAAAAAACAGTGTTGGTTTGTCCTTTTTGAAAAAGGAGCTGTGAGGAGAAAAAAATGCAAAAATGCACCCAAATATTGCACATTTTGGGGTAATTTAGCTGAAAGTTGATACAATTAATAGGTTAAGAAATCCAGATCAATTAGAACTGACTCTCAATTGGGTTATCAAACCCAATATATGTACAGGCTGTACACACCTTTCCTTTATAAGCGATTTTTGTTCATAATACATGACTCTTCTCATGGTCTGCTTTACTGTTTTATTGTTTTATCGGAATCACACCACTAAATAATACATGTAGACTTGTGTAACCAAATTAATCTCATCAAACATTTTTCTGGCTATAAAGCGAATGGTTATTTCAAACTGATTTTTTTGGAAGATGGGACTACACGTCTTAACAAAAATGAAAAAGTCTATGATAGAGGCTGAGAATTGCAGTTTTTCCCCAAAACCCTCAGAAATTCTACAAAAAAGGGCCCGACAAATCGTTACCTCTCAATGGATTGTTACTAGTCCAAACTGATTAATTTAAATTTATTTAAAGACAAACTAATCCACATTTTATGACTTCTAACTGAGTTTTTGTAGGGCGTGGTTCCTATCAGCTTTAATAAAATCTCAAAACTCAATGGTACTTGTGACAGAGTGACCATTTTGTTATCTTTTTTTGTTTGTTCTTGCTGATTTATAGTATATGAATTGACCAAAAATTCACACATGCTTTGAATCAAAAGACCAAAAACCAAAAAATACAATATTGTTGGCCAATTTCATCACTTCAATTTTTTTTTTTTTAATTTCTTGGCACAGTTTGGTGGGTTTTCTGCAGATTCTCTCGCTGGTCGCATGGTGGATGCACAATCCTCTGTCCTAATAACGTCAGGTAATTATTAAGATAAGACAGTGTCTCATATGAGAGGAGGAATGTTGTATGAGCCTAGAGAAGCAGTAGCTGCCTGATGTAAAACATTCATGTACTGTCTTTGGCTTTGGAGTGGTGTTCAAGGTGACTGAATGCACATTCACAGTCATTATTGGACTTAGAACCAGAATACATTATTGATTTACAGAAAGTAAGCATACGGTTATTGAAATAGTGTACATGGCAGTTAAGACTTTCTTTGTCAGACTTTTTTGAACTTGTGCGAAGAAATACTAGTTGTATTATTAAACTGGGTATTTTGAATCATTCAATTCATTGGATGAGGTAGTAGTTTTTAATTCCACAATTTTTTATATTGTGCCTAATGAACTGATAGGTAATGAAATTAATGTGAATGATTGATATTCAAATGGATCTCACACCTTGTCCTGTTGCAAAATCATGACTGATTTGAATTCATAACATACACAAATTTTAAGGAGGCTATTTTTCATGGATTTTAGAATGGGGTGGATAATGTGGCAAGATATAATTCCTTCGTAAGGCAAAAAGAAAAGTTTGTTTGCCTTAACCCAGCCGACCCTAGAAAAACCTGCCAACTCAAAAGTTTTTATGCAAATTAGCTTAAAAAAAATCTGCCGACCGACCCATGTTTTTTTACCAACATAAAGAAGAAAAAACTTTAAAACAATATAACAAAACAGCTACAACAAGTAAAATAAAAGATCTTTGCCACATCATTGAATATTAGAGTAAAACATTGTGAATAGTTTTGAAAAAATCCCACCGACCAACCGTAACATTTTTCCTTCGTTATGGTAACCAAACATTTCTTAGGCGTAAGCGGTAGCAGCAGTTGGAAGAAATTTTGTTAAATTTACATTGGCAAGTTCCCATTTTATTGGTTAATTGAATCTATGACTATATCAGAATCGATCATGTACATTGATGTCATCTCTTGGATTAGAAGTTAAGGCACAAATACATAAGGTATTTAAGGTGTGCTACTGTGTGCGATTGTACAATAGTGTTTTTACTTTCCTTGAGTCAGTGATGTCTGTGTAATGCAGTGGACGCGGCATTAAATCATGAGCGTTGATTCAAAGCGCTGGCCTATGCACACACGCATATAAAAGGCAGTGTGTTAATATACACGTAAAACACGAATGTGTTGACATCACTGACTCATGGAAGGCAACTAGGCCATGGCGTGGCTCAAAAACAATTGTGTGTTGTCTCAACAAACTTGCTATGCATTGACAAATTGCAGATGGTGTCTACCGAGGGGCCAAGTTACTGGACCTCAAGAAGATCTGTGATGATGCTGTAGAAATATGCAAGAAACAGTAAGTGATTTGTATATTTTGCATTTTAAAAGTGCAGTAATGTTTGATCATAGTCATTCTTTTGACATGTTTGCCAAGTGTCAGTAAAGCAACATTTATTCAAAAACAATGGTGAATTTTTAAAGGATTTTTGTCCTTAGCATTGTTTACATGATTTTATCTATAGTGTTTGTAAGTTTGGAGAAGATGCAGCTAACTTTTGCCAAAAGGATGAGGCTGCATGTCCTTTATGAATTGATGTACAACAAGCAGGCCCATATGCAGGGGGTGCCCCCCCAAATTCCACAAAAGGGGCAAAAGGTCCACTTTATGATGATTTTTTTATCCCCCTGGCTTAGATCCACTTTATGATGATTTTTTTATCCCCCTGGCTTGAAAAGCAGAAGGGGGATTATTTTATCCCCCTGGCTTGAAAAGCAGAAGGGGGATTATGCTATCAGTCAAGGCGTCGGCGTCGG